>JAMKCH010024098.1:0-72239 GCA_023653785.1 Ophioderma brevispina | reverse complement strand
CTCTCAGGTTTTATGTACTTGTGGTTTGTCATTTATGTCGTTCAACCATAGGCCTAGAGACTTCGGTGAAAGCGCTCTATAAGCACTGTTGTTTAGTATTATTATTATTATTATTGTATTTGACATCTGACCAGAAATGATTCATCTTGACTAAATTAGTAACCTTTTTTCAATGTAAATTTTTGTTTAAAATCTTATTTTGAAGTTATATCAATTACGATTTTGACATTACAAATTACTGCCAACGTGGGACAGAACATTATTTTTGGCGTGATATCAGCCTAACCGGTTTGTCATCTACTGATGGAAGGAAAAATATAAATGACTACTCCACATCATAGCCGAACACCTGCACCAAGTTGACCAAGCGTTGATGCTGTTGGCTTCAGGTCTCAGACAATCGACCATGACAAAAAAAATACATGTTACGTAAAACCCCGAGCCACGTTGCCCGCAAAGTTAAACAATTAACTTTTTCGCTCTATTCTCTCCCGTGTACATAGATTTTTTAATGTTTCAATGTTTTTGGCCTACAGATTTATCAAGATATGAAGGCTCTTGGCATCATATTGGGGGTTTAATAAATCTCATGTACTTGCACATCAGAGATTCACACAGCCAACGTTATTCAATCTTGCTGCCCTTATGGATGTCCGATTAGTCCCAAGTACCCTCACATTCAAACTTATAACATCGACAACACCAATATACTCTAGCCTGATCAAAACACCCCTCCTGACACGCACTATTGTACCTTTGGAAACTTGTTATAAGGATTTTTTTTTCCATTTGAATAATTTTTATCAAATCTAATCTTTTGGGATGTTTATGACTCTCACAATGCAGTATCATTTTCCAGTAAGAGGGAAGAACTAAATTGTGGAGACTACACGAGTGGAATAGGATTCTATTATTGAACATCCACGCTTGTTCCTGAGAATGAAAACTCACATGGCCGAGGGCATTAATAAAAATAGCTGTTATAAACACACTTTCTAAAGTTATGTCTAACAACCTGTTAGATTTACAGTACTACAATATACATCAGTGTTGATTTTTTTGCACAGGAGTATACCTGAACTTAACTATAGCATCATAGGGTGACAGGATGATGTGAACTATATTATGTGTTTGAACACATGCACATGCACTATTATTTAACAAGGCAATTCTTCGAACCATGTGTCTTGCCCCTCATCGCGATCAGAAAAATGTTAACAGTGCAACATTTACCACTTAAGAAGTGTGAGGATGACAGAATACCCCTTAATCCACCCACTCAGTAAATTGGACCCCCCAATCTGTGTAAACTCATATGGGAAATTGGGTCATGTTTATACTGACCAGTTTGGTGATCGTGCACTTAATTGGTGGCAGAAAGAACAAATTAGTAGATTTTCAAAGAATGCCCTTTAAATCTGGCCACAGACCTCTCCGCCCCAATAATTATACCACATATTAACCTGGGCCAGTGGTTCTTCTGAGCAAGTTGTTGGTGAACCTTCCACTACATCCAATCCTGAATTCAGCATATTCCAACCACCAGCAGGGCCTGTATTTTGTGTGGGTGTGTCCACCAATGTGGTACCGCCTCCTGGTAGCCACCGATGTTTCGGGGTTGTCCAGTTACATGGAGATTCAAAGTTACAAAATGCACCTGTAAGATACAACATAATGAAAATGATCACTACATAGAGTTTGACCAAAGGCATAAAAAAATGTTTGTTGGGTAAACCCGACCGACCCTAAAAAAACCTGCCGACCAACAAGTTTTTATGCAATTAGATCAAAATAAAAAAAAAAATATTCTGCCAACCGACCCATATTTTCCTCCACAATTTAAAAAAATATATTTTTTTAACACCACAAAGATGAAAAAAATAAACAAAACAAGCAACAAACAGGACAACTTACAACAAGTAAAATAAAAATCTTTGCTATGTCATTTAAAAAAGCTTTAAATAGTAGATCTTTATTCATTTTAGAGTAAAATTTAAAAAAAGAAAAACCTTAAAAAAAAAAAAACTGACCGACCGAAACGACCGACGACCCTGAGTTTTCTTTGTTACGCCAAACAAACAGTTTTTTGATGCCTAAAGCAGACCGTACCCTCTTCATACATGTTGTCCTGCTAGATGTGTTTTTGGAAAATTGGATCATGACACATTGGACTCAATTAGTGCTAGCTTCTGAAGATAGCTGAAAGGTGTAACAAGAGTTCACATATCAGGTATCCCTAATGTAAAATATCGAAAGACTGATTTTGCTCTGATGTAAAAGCTTTCCATCAAAAATGTTCCAGCGGAAAGGATTAGCTGAGAAATGGTTCTTTGTACAAAAATGGTGAAATTTCTAATTTCGTATAGGAGCAAATATGAAATTCAGCTATGTTTTATATTGAAAATAAAAGCAAATCAAATATCACATGTTTCTATTTTAATAAATTTCTGTAAACAAATACAAGGTATATTCCGTTTTCTCTACCCGCATTGTTCCCCCCTGCGCATTTTTACTCTTGCATCTCCCTTTTACTCCTTTTTTCTCTTTCATCTTTTCCTTTCCTCACCCAGCCACTACCCCAATCTACTCATAACCGCCCAGTACGTTTTTTTCTAATTCCCTCACAACCTTATCCCCCGTCACTCAGTCTCTCGCTCCGGCTTCTTATCCTTCACCCCAGCTTCCCCTATTTACCCTTCACTTTTTCCCATTCGTTAACTTACCCTTTTCACTCCCGCCCACCTTTCCCTGAACCAACCATCGTTATTCCGGTCTACTCCTACTTTCACTTTGTGTATTCGCTTGCTTCTCCCCTTCTGTCATTGCATTCCTAGAAATCTATGAGTGTCTAATCTATAGAAGTTACTATTATGACACAAAAGTTGGGTGGCCTCAAAATCTCTGGTGCACCATTAATTGTGTGAAATAGGATATTTTAGCTGTATGCTATTACTCCTCTGAACACATGTTAGAAGAATAGTAACTGACAGGGCCGTACGCAGGATTTTTTACGGGGGGTGCGGGTCTTCGAAAAAGTGGCCTTTTTGGGTAAAAATGAACTAACCTCCTAAAATGGTCCATTTTTTGGACGTTTTGAAACATCTCATCACCAAAAAAGTGGACTTTTTGTCATATTTTCTCTAAATTTTGGACCTTTTTGACTCAAAAAAAATCGGCAAAAAGTGGACCCCTTTTTCCCCTTTGTGGATTTTGGGGGGTGCGACCACACACCCCGCAACCCCCCCCCCTAGTACGGGGCCTGGTAACTGATTTTTTTAAATGCCTTCAAGTAAGTACCCGTTATTTTCTCCAAATGGAGATTTTGGCATATTTTATTGTGCACATCAACAAAACTATAGTATCGAAAAACTGCAAATGGATTATATAAGCTTTTAACTGTTTAATTAGCTTCATACGACAGGTTTTGGGTCATAAAAATGTCTGCAGCTTTTTTTCTTACACAATAACAAATGGAGTACAGCTATATGAATATTTTTATGACATAAAGAGTGTGTGGGGTGCAATGGGGAATCCCAAATCCTGAAAATAAAAAGGTCAAAAATTTGCCTGCAAGCATAGCCAGTAAGAATTTTTTTAAGGTGTTGGTGAAAAAAAATCAACTGCTCAGTCTTCAAGTTGGGTGAATGTTTGAAGGCCAAAAAAAAACAGAGATCATTTCTTAACTGCAACTTCCTCCTTGACTTAAAGGACGGCCAAGCTGCAGCTTACTTCCAAGTAAATCTGTATATTGTTGATATGACGCAAAACTAACAATTGCATGGCCACAAATAAGCGGACATGTATGACACCAGTTAGGGTGTATATTTGTCCACGGATGGCCTGCACCCCATGATAAAAAGAATAAGTTTCTGGCTTGTAACTTCCAGGATTTTTGCAGGATGGAAGAACCATCATCATCTACATCCTCGGGAACTATTACGACTCAAGTTTGGTGATCGCTAGATTTAATTTGTGGAGAAAAAAAATTAGTCGATTTTCAAAGAATGCCTTTAATCGGCCCACAACATGACCTCTCACCCCCAATAAGAGTATACCACATATGAACCTGGCCAGTGGTTTCTTCTGATCAGTTTGGGTTGATCCTTCCAACTTACCATCCAATCATGATCAGCATATCCACCAGCGGGCTGTATTTTGTGGGGGGGGTCACAATCGTTGTACCTGCCAGCCTGGTAAGCCCCAAAATCGATGTGCAGGGTGTCCAGTTAAATGTGAGAAGATTCCAAAGTTAACAAATGCAACCTGATAAAGAGAAAAACATACTGAAAATTGATCACTATATATGTTTTACAATAAGGCATAAAAAATTGTTTGTTTGGCGTAACCGACGACCCTAAAAAAAAAACCTGCGCTCACAAGTTGTTATGCAATTAGACAAAATAAAAAAATATTCTGCCAACCGACCCATTATTTTCATCCAATTTAACACACACAAATATATTTTTTTACCAAACACAAGATGAAAAAATAACCAAAACAAGACAACCACAGCAACTACACAAAGTAAAATAAAAGATCTTTGCTATGTCATTTCAAAAAGCTTTAACTGTAGCATCTTATATTTCATTTTAGAGTAAAAACATTCTAAATTTAAAAAAAAAAAAAAAAAAATGAATTCCGAGACGACCGACCGACCCTGAGTTTTTCTTTGTTCGCCAAAACAAACATTTTTTTTATGCCTCTAAAGCAGGACAGTACCCCTCGTAATACATGTTGTTCTGTGATGTTGTTTGAAAATTGGTCATGACCCTTTGATCAATAGGCTATCTGAAGATCGCTTGAAAGGTGAAACAAGAGGATTTCCCAATAGGTATCCCTAAAAAATCGAAAGTACTGATTTTGCTCTGATGTACAGCTTTCCACCAAAAAGTTACCACTGAAAGGATTAAGGAGAAAATGGTTCTTGGGGGGGTGTACCAAAATGGTGAAATTTTAATTTCGATAGGGCAAAATGCAATCAGCTATGTTTTATATTGAAATAAAAGCAAATCAATCATTTTTTATCGTTTTAATACATTTCTGAAACAAATAACAAGGTAAGAAATCTTATTGAGTGTCTAATCTATATGAAGTTACTTTATGACACAACAATTTGGGGTGGCCTCAAAATCTCTGGTTGCACCTTTAATTGTTGAAAATAGGCTATTTTAGCTTTATGCTATTACTCCTCTGAACACAGTTAGAGATAGTAACTTGACAGGGCCGTACGCAGGATTTTTTTCACGGGGGTGCGGGTCTTCGAAAAAGTGGACTTTTTGGGTAAACATGAACCCTAACCTCCTAAAAATGGTCCATTTTTGGCACGTTTTGAACAGCTCATCACCAAAAGTGGTCTTTTTCGTCATAGTTTCTCTAAATTTGGACCTTTTATCAAAAAAATCGGCAAAAGGGACCTTTTTCCCTTTTGGAAATTTGGGGGGGTGCGACCACACACACCGCAACCCCCCCCCCCTCGTACGGGCCTGGTAACTATTTTGCACCGGCCTCCAGATAAGTAACCTTATTTTCTCAACATGGAGATTTTGGCATATGTATTGTGAACCTATAGTATCGAAAAACGACAAATGGATATATATAGGTTTAATGTTTATTATATTAAAATACAGTTTTGGTCATAAAAAAATGGTCTGCACCTTTTTTCTTACCACAATAACCAAAATGGAGGCAAGCTATATGATTTATGACATAAAGAGTGTGTGGGGTGCAATGGGGAATTCCCACATCCATGAAATAACAAAAGGTCAAAAAGTGTTGCATGAAAGCATAGCCAGTAAGGAATTTTAACTGTTTGGTGAAAAAAACACTGCTCTATTCTCACGTTGGGTGAAGGTTGAAGGCCAAAAAAAAACAGACTCATTTCTTAACTGCAACTTCTCTTGACTTTTACAGGACTGACAAGCTGAAGCTTGACTTCCAAGTAAATTCTGTAAATTGTTCATCCAAAACTGCCTGCCACCAAATAAGTGGACATGTACTGAAAACAGTGGGTTGTATAATTGTCCACGGATGGCTGCACACCATGATAAAAAGAATAAGTTTTCTTGCTTTAACTTAAGGATTTTTGCAGGGTGGAAGAACCATCATCAGCTACATCCTCGGGAACTATTACATGGAAATCGTCTGTTCAGCCTGGTTAAAAGGTGCAACGAGAAATTCCACATGTCAGGTTTCCCTAAAAAAGTTCAAAAGTGCTGATTGTTGCTGCGTTCTGATCCATAAAAAATATCCCATCGGAAATGACAACTGAGAAATGTTTCTTGTTCCAAAATGGTCCAATCCTAATTCAGTTACTGAAAGCAATGTTGAAATTTAGCCTATGTTTAAATATATGAAATCATTAGGCAAATTAATTTTCTCCCTTAAGACAGTTCCATGCCAAATACAAGGAGAAATCTACTGAGTGTATAACATATGAAATACTAGTTATGAAAATTATTCGGGTGCCTCAAACTATCTCGTGCACCTTTAAATCAGAAATAATAATTATTTATAATTGTTCACTTTGCTGACTCTGATTGGTGGGTAGCCAGGTACAGAAACAGGTCCGTTGTGTTGAAAAAGAATAGTATGAAGGACTTCCTTTGTACAAGCAAAAAAAAGTGTCTAGAAGAATGGAAAAAATGTTAAAATGCAAAATGCGTTTTTTTTTAAGAAAATGCTATGCGAAATGTGGCATATATATTTTTTAAATAACATTTTTGGAGCACTTTTTTCATTTTTTCGGCCACGGCCAAAATTTCAGTTTTTTGTGGAATTTGGGGGGGGGGGGGGGGGGGGAAAAAAAAAAAAAAAAAAAAAACCCCCCCCCCCTCGTACGGGCCTGGTAACTGATTTTGCCATGCCTTACCAGATAAGTACCCTTATTTTTTTCTCAAAATGGAGATTTTGGCATATTGATATTGTGCACCTATAGTATCGAAAAACTGCAAATGGATATATATAAGCTTTTAACTGTTTAATTATCTCATAATACAGGTTTTTGGTCATAAAAATGGTCTGCACTTTTTTTTCTTTACCACAATAACAAATGGAGTACAGCTATATGAATATTTTTATGACATAAAGAGTGTGTGGGGTGCAATGGGGAATTCCCCAAATCCTGAAAATAAAAAAGGTCAAAAATGTTGCCTGCAAGCATAGCCAGTAAGAATTTTTAAAAATGTTTTGGTGAAAAAAAATCACTGCTCTATTCTTCAAGTTGGGTGAATGTTTGAAGGCCAAAAAAAAACAGACTCATTTCTTAACTGCAACTTCCTCCTTGACTTAAAGGACTGCCAAGCTGCAGCTTCCAAGTTAAATTCTGTAAATTGTTTCATCCAAAACTTGCATGCCACAAATAAGTGGACATGTACTGAAAACAGCTGGGTTGTATATTTGTCCACGGATGGCCTGCACCCCATGATAAAAAGAATAAGTTTTCTTGCTTGTAACTTCCAGGATTTTTGCAGGGATGGAAGAACCATCATCATCTACATCCTCGGGAACTATTACATGGAAATCGTCCAGCCTGGTTAAAGGTGCAACGAGAAATTCCACATGTCAGGTGTCCCTAAAAAATCAAGTGCTGATTTTTGCTCTGATGTTCTGATCCATAAAAATATCCCCATCTGAAATGACTAAGCTGAGAAATGTTTCTTTGTTACAAAAATTGTCAAATTCCTAATTTCGTATAGGAGCAAATGTGAAATTCAGCCTATGTTTAATATATTGAAATATAAGCAAATTAATTTTCTCCCTTTTAAGACATTTCCATAGCCAAATACAAGGTAAGAAATCTATTGAGTGTCATAATCTATAGAAACTACTATATGACACAATATTCGGGTGCCTTCAAATCTCTCGTTGCACCTTAAACAGAAATAATAAAGTATTTCGAATGTAAATTTGCTTGCACTCTGATGGTGGGTAGGCCAGGTTAATGAAACATGGTCCGTTTTGTTGAAAAGAATATTATTAAGGCCTTCCTTTGTACAAGGCAAAAACAAGTTTGTCTCAGAAGAAATGTGAAAAAATGTAAAAATGCAAAATGCGTTTTTTTTAAAGAAAAATGGCTAATGCGAAATGTGGGTATAATTTTTTTAAATCACATTTTTGGAGCACTTTTTAATTTTTTCTGGCCACGCCAAATTTTCATTTTTTTCTGAAAATTTAAAAAAAAATCTTCAGTGACGCAAAAACCTAAAAAAAAAATGAATGCGCTAAAAGACCAATTTTTAAAACACAAATGCAACCGGTCTTCTGAGACCAAACTTTTTTTTTCCTTGGCCCAATATCAGTTGCAATAATAATGACACAATGAAAAGTTGTATATTATTTATATACAAAACTACCATGTATTAAAGTGACATTCAGAGATTTGGTGTGAACATTTACTGCTTCTGGGTTGCCATAGTTATATAGAAGCCCACAAAACACACCTATGTTGAAAATTCCAATTGATTTCAACATTTCATTAAATTTTACAAGTTTTTTATTTTTTTTATGTAAATTAAAATTAATCATAGAGTTTTTTTTTACTTTTTTTATTTTAGAAATTCTATCCATGACACATACCAATTTATTACATGATATCAAATGTATATTAATATGTTTCCTTATGATATGAGGAATATTATAATAATTGAAAAAGTTGATGCTGAGGTAGATGAATCATGCACTGTCTTGTGTAATTTGGTAAAACAATGATATTTCAACACTTACATATCTGCTTATATTTAAAAATTTGATATCATCAACAATGGTAATTTGATGCTACGATGTTTAAAGGTTGCACTCAGATCTTTCAATAACATTGCATATCTTAGTCTTTTTAAGTACTAAGTAGATTTTAAATTCTCATGTGAATGCCAAGACATGATAGAAAATCTGTTCTTATTCTCGCAGCTTGATGAATAAACTGCTTAAGATTCATGCTTGTGTTGTTGCTCTTTCAGAATCCTTGCGCATGAGACACAACAAAGACGGAGAAATGTTTCTTGATTATTTATAGAAATGTCCAGTGTGGTGGTGAAATGTATTATAGAAAAGGATGATAAATCTCAAGTGAGTGTACTGCAAGATTAAGTCTAATCTCCAAAGTCTCAGACTATAAAGACTGCACAGATTACTTGAAAATCACTTTAAGTAGGATAAAAGTCTTTCAAAAGATTAGTCTTTGATTTTCTTTGTTGTGAAAAATTATTCATAGGAGATTTCATTATGGTGTTCCCATGCAAGTTAGCTTTCTTCTCTTACTTGTTGATACCAAGGACTCAAGTGGATTTAATAATGGCTACTTATGTAAATCACAATGTTGATGATCATTTCCTGCATTTGGGTTTTGTTTCAATACTTTTTTATGTCAAAATCCATATCATTGCATTAACAGCAGTTATCCAACTTGGATAGTGCCGATAGTTGGCTGAGATAGCATTTAACCTCCTTTTGAAGCAGACATGATTCTCCTATGATGGGATGTGTTCTACACAGCGTTTGACCAATGGCAATCTCTTTTTAGAGCAATTTCAAGCAGTGGCGACACAATTTTGACAAATGATATAAGTCGAGACATGCAAGAGTTATTACCTCTGCAAAAATTCAGAAAAACCCCATTGCGGAATCTTGCCATATAGACCGAAAATTCAGTATTTGTATGTTATAGCGCTCTCTATATGCCCATTCTCCATAGAAAGATGTGTTAAACAGATTTTTAAGAACAAGGCAGTTTCGAACCACAAGTCTCGCCTTCTTTCGCGAAAACCGCAGACAAAAAGCAGCACACCAGAGTTCAACTGTGCGATGGTCACAGGGGTCCCCAAAAGTTGTACAAGCAGATAACATCCAATTTCTCAACTAGTTTTACTTCCCACTCTCAGTTGACACTACCCTAGGGGTCACAACATTTTTCATTGTGGAAGCTATTGACTTCTGAAAGTTGAAATCCCCCCCCCCCCACGAGCATAAGTGAGAGAGTTTAGGAGTAGCACCCCCTGGGTTGCATTTTTATAGTATGTCTTACGTCTCACTCTTTTCATTTCCACCTAGGTGGTAACAAACATTTTCCATGTGGAGATATTAATCTGAAAAGTCCCCAACATGAGACACAAGTAAGAGAATGTTTAGGAGTAGCACTTTTTTTTTTTTTTTTTTCCGCCCCCCCCCCCCCCCCCCCCCCCCCCCCCCCCCCCCCCCCCCCCCCCCGCCCCCCCGGGTTGGCATTTATAGTATCTATACTTCTCACTCTTTCATTTTGATACCACCATAGCAGTCACAATTCTTCAGTGTTCAATTTGGCAACACTATTTTTGCAAAAAATCATGTGACACATTTTAATTGAGTGCCCTAAGAGGTTCGGAAAGCCACGAAATGCCCCAATTTTATGTAATTTCACATTTTCTAGAAATGTAAACGGGCTGGCAACCCAAAAGACACCAGAACTAGAAAAACCCTTTCAATGAAAACATAGGCACTCATCTAGCTATATATCTATTGATGTTAACACCTTTGTTGTGTATACTTTGATCCCCCCCCCCCCCCATTTTTGCTTGGTTTGGTACACCACCAAATCGCACAGCCATATACTGCCCAAATAAGCACATGCTGACCTAATTTACTGTAAGGTCAACAAACTCCTGAATCAATTCTTTTGCAAGATGTGTATTTCACACAATTGAGCAAATTTGGTTGAAATGGACCAAGCATTGGCATTAAGTTGCAATTTTAAAATAATCAAAGAATGCCCATTAAGTGGCCCACATGCATTTCGACCGCAATTATGATTCACACAAAAGGAATCCCACATAGTAACTCAAATGTAGCCAAAGGGAAGTTTGAATGATCCAATGTACATTTCAGCGATACCAATTACGCAATTAATTAGATCAATTGCATCAAACAATGCCCCTTTAATTGGGCCCACACGCACTTGACCGCAATTAGTGATTCACACAAAAAGATGTATGTCATATTAGTCTCATGTAGCGACGGGATTTTGCAATCCACTGTACCATTTCAGCGATACAGTAATAACGCTATTTAATAGATCAACTATATCACAAAAGGCCCTTTAATCGGACACATGCACTTTGTCATAATAAATGAGACTTTCAAAACAGCTGAATCTTGGAAAGAATGCCAGATGTGTGACAGATTATTGAAGGATTTTCTGTGGCTAGGAGGTCGAATGATGTAAATACAAAACAGCTAAGTCCATGGGAGTGAGAGCTAGTACAGTCGGGATCCAGCTTCTAGAATGCTCAGCAAGCAGTTAGCCTAAGGAATTCAGGGTCTCTGCATAGTTCATTGGAAAGAGTGCAATTGAGCTTCAACTACTCGTGAATTCTAGGAGGCTAAATTTTATATGAAGAATGGTCTAGGGAGATCAAATGGTAAATCACCTCTCCCTGCAAAAAAATACACACAAAATTTTCCCCCACGGCCTGATGAATAAACAAATAGGGGACAGCGGGCCCAAATAAGTCGTCGATTATGACTTGGTCAAAGAATAAGTCTAGATGCAATATATGACCCTAAGTGGTTTCCTTTTAAAATCTGATTTTTAGCCATATATTTGAACACATGGATTGATAGCTAACATTTAAAATACCTTGTTACTTTTGACTATGTAACAAGTACAATTATGAGTTGTGAGGTTTAGTCAGATCTTTAAGTGGTGTGTAACTTTTCCCTCTCACCCTCCGCTTTGTCCTCCTTATAGTTTTACGGGAAATCTTTTAAATTTATAACAGAATCTTGTCAAACTTGACCAGAATCTTGTCATATTTGACTATATTCTGGTTCAGTTCAGTATGTTCATAACATGTGACAAAAACAAAGGCCCCCTCCCCCCCCCCCCTCAAAACAATCAATGCATAAAGAGAGGAAATATTAGGAGGAGAAGGTTGCCGATAAGAAGCCCTCCCTTAGACGAAAACTTGAATGACAACCTATACATTTAGATTAAGGAAATTGAAATGGAAAAGTAAAATAATTAAAAGAAAGAACAAAAGTTACTGAAAAATCACATTGAAACAATTATCAAATAACAAGCCATAGAACAGTGCACCAGAGAAATTTACTATATTTAGCTACAAGTTTGTTCAATGCCTGCGGAAAGTTGACAGAATTGCAATTTTAATGTATTGCCAAAGAATTCCAAAGAATTGACCCTCTCGTGGATAGAGTGGTCAGGAGAACAATGTTTTTTATTCTTTTGTAAATTGAGATTGCTAGTATGTCTTTGTTTGTAATAGGTATGGTCTGAACGTTAGTAACAAGCATTGAAGACTAAGATAAGTTCGGGATACAGTTTTGAACATGAAAACACCCAATTAAAGAGTATATCTTCACGAGTTAAGAGATTGAATGTCGAAAATAATGGTCCGGAGTGGGACTTCTATAATGATGTTGGACATGGGTCTTATTGCCATTTTTAAAGTTTAAAAGTTGTTCAAGTGTCTGTGATAAGTACTGTCTCCAGACAAGTATGCAATAAGTATAAGGTAAGATTAAAGTGTGATACAGAGAGTACAATATACGACTTGGAATGAAATGCTTCAATTTGTTCATGATACCAATATAGCTAGCTAGTTTAGAAAACACACTAACGTTGGCTTTCCATGTGAGACACTAACAATTCATACACCAAGGAATTGTGTTTGTTTCACTCTTCCAAAACGTATCATTTAGAATGAGATTGGAATCATGTTGGGAATTGTTGCCAAGATTTAAGGAGTCATACGAGATGTACCTAGTTAACATATTAATTTGTTTTGCTAGGCAGTTACGGATAGTTTATTGCTATAACTAATACTAACTTTTCCAATCTTATTAATGGGCCTACTTGACTTTGAATATCTTTATGTGAGTAAAGATAGTGGTATCATCAGCAAAGAGAACGAATTTAGCAGACTGGGAAGAATTGAAATTATTACATAAAGTCAAAACAGAAGGGGACCAATATTGAGCCTTGTGGACACCACAAATTATTGCTTTCGATTCGGATTCCAAGAGTTATAAGAAACATGTGTGTTCTATACATAAATCACTTTCAGCAGGTTGGGCGAGTCCGGACTCAGAGTCAGAAGCCGAGTCCGAGTCCAGCAGCGTCGAGTCCGAGTCGGAGTCGAGTCCATCGGGCCCGAGTCTGAGTACAGGTTGAGTTCCTGAGGTCATTGGACCTGAGTCGAAGTCCGAGTCCGCAGGTTGAGTCCGAGTCCGAGTCCGTGAGTCCGAGTCCAAGTCCGAGGGAATGTGGGCTTGAATCTGGGCGGAACTATAATTTCTGCACATAAATAGTGCTAACTTAAATAGAAGGGATGAAATACGTGGACAGAGTTTGACCCACCACTAGTGTAAATGCAACAGCAACAAAGATGATTACTTGACCAATTACGCATCTAGAAACGAGGTGCAAACCTTCTCCGGGCTCAACGCAGCCATGACGTCCAGGCCAGCGTGCTTGTGTTTTTTTTTTTTTGTGATGTCCAACAAAATAATCCGCACGCGTAAGTTACTTTTCTAAATGAAAGTTTATGGTTGGTCAATGTAGCTGATCACTAGTCAACATTACAGAAAATAATGAGAACATGGACGTGAGTGACTACTGAGTATGATGTAGTCAGTCGACACATTAAACCTATGTTCCAACGAGAAGATCACCGATGCATTAACCCTCGCTCCAATATAGAACAGGGTGGCGGCAGGCTTGGGAGGGGAAAAATGTCAGATTTATACATGATAGCAATGTAGTGCTTTAAAACTGTTTAAAATTCTGCATTGATATTTTGGTGCCAGTCCCTGAAGCAAACCTCTGATGTAACACATACACGTATCTAAGTAGGTCACATCATCTTTGATCTAAAAGCAGAAAGACAAAAAAATATGTCGAAACCACCTTACCCCTTACCATCATCCCAAAGTACCCCCTCACAAACATCCGATGTACCCACCCAACAATCCCCCTACTCTTACCTAATATCTCCCTTTCCTCACCAATATCTCCCGCCCGAATAGCTCCTCTTCCTAACATACAACTCCCATTCCAAACACCCTATTCTAACACCCCTTGGTCTTCAAGGGTAAACACCTCATTTTCCCCTACTCTTTGCAACACCCTATAGAAACCCTTACTAACCATTCCTACTATTCCAAACCCCCTTCTACCGCTCCCAACTCTTTCAGTATTTCATGTCTATGAGCCATAATGACTATGAAGGAATGGCAATGATGATTTGGAAAAGAATTTAGTATTGTGACACCGACCCTATGAATTTGGCAGGCTCAAAGGAATAAAATGAATAATGGAATATGGTGGGAGATAATGAATTCATCCAGGATCATGTGATTTGACACAAGTAAAAAGCCTAACCTTACATTTTGTACTGTTGATTAATATAAACCTGGGGGTCGGCCCCCAAACTCTGTGTGTAATCCTATATGAATATGTCTTACATAAAACCTTTTCATTCCAGTTTACAGCTTGGGACAAAATTAATCCACTCAGGCAAGATGATTACAACTGAATTCGGAACGGACCCTACACAGTGAAAAATGGTAGTGCAGTGAGTCTATCTAAGCAATGGAGCAAACCAAAGTTATCAAACGTCTCTGAACATTGTGTGAGACAAGACCAAGAATAAACCAAAGTATAAAGATATGAGTTGGGGGTTCAAATTGGTGTGAGCATGACAGAAAAAAGCAATTTAAGTACATCCTACAACACTGCAAATCCTCATGATATGCTTTTCCGTACTAATAATTGATTTGAGGGAAGTATCAGTGCTTTCTGTGTTCAATACAAAACATACATAATGGTTGTTGGACATTGGTGTGTATGTCGTCCCGTTGTGAATGGGGCCAAAGGTGACTGAGGTCACCAACACGTCAATGAGTCACAAGGTATCATGAGGTCACCAAGGTCACATGAGGTAACACGGGACATGAGGTCACCAGGGGTAAATGAGGTCACCAAGGTCATATAGGTCACCAAGGTCCATGAGGTCACCAGGGTCACAGGAGGTCACCAGGGTCACATGAGTTCAATGGTAACATGAGGTCAACATGGCCCAGAGGTCACATGGTCCATTGAGTCACAGGTCCCATGCGGCCACATGGGTTACAAGGTTCACAAAGGTCACACGGGTAATTGGAAGGTAACATGGGTATGAAGGTCAACATGGGTCACCCCACTCTACTGAGTACCCCAATGCCAAACACCTCCCCCTACCACCACTTCACCCTCTCCACCCCACACCCTCGCTCCGTCACTCCTCGCACCCGCCCCCCCCCTACCCACCATCCTACTCCCCCCCCCTTGCCCTCTCCCCCTCGAACCCGCCTACCCCCCCACCCTCCCCCTCCAGACTTTTACTCCCCCCCCCCCTCCCCTCTCACCCCACTCTCGGTTGAACCTTCTAATATCCTAGCCATCACCCCCCCCCACCCCCCCCCGCCCCTCCATGGTGCACCACCCCGCACCAACCACCAAACACTGGCCACCTCAACAACTCCATCTTCACACCTTATCAACAAACCACCCTCCCTATTAGGAACAAGCAGAGATGGAGGTGCAGAGGGAAGGAGGAGAGAGAGCATTGAGTAGTCATCAGGCGCGCCCTCGCTCTCTCTTTTTCTGTGCGCGGTGCTCTGGCCGCGCGATGGCGTGCCTTTTCGCGGCTCCCCTTTCCTTCCCCCCCCCTCTTCCCTCCTCCCGATCTCGCTCTTCCCTCCTCTGCCTTGCGCGCGGTCTGCGGCCGCCCGGGGCCGTGTTCTCTCCTCCCTCCGCACACCCTCCTTCCATCCTCTGCCCCCGCCAGGTCCGTACCTTCCATGTTTGGCCCGAGTTTCGGGTCATAGACAAGATTCGTGGTCACGGTGGAAAATGGACTCCTCAGCATTCTCACATATTCAGAAACCCAAGAGAACTAAAGTAGATTTCAAATAAGCGAAACTCATTAAAAGTTTTAGGCTGTCCATTCACCGTGAGAGGAAAGAGAATTCATTTTAATGGCCCCAGTGGATAAAAACGTTGATGGTACTCCTACAATGGATAGTAATGTAGCTAGTAAATAAATGTTGACCTAAAATACATTAATTACCATCTAAAATAGCTTGAATGTTTCAATTGAAGTATCAGGATGAAAGCACGGGCATTAAACGTTGTTAGTGAACATAATTACCTTTGACACTGCAAAATATCAGTCCTTATCACGCATTGGAGAAATAATACATTCTTATATCAAGACACACATAAACAAAACTCAGTTTTATTTGGCATTCAAAAATGGTCACCCATGTATTATAATAGCAAAGCGGATGTGAACATAAGCGCAAACTATGGCATAAGTCCTCGGAATTCGCCCCACACTTTTCACTTACAGTCCCATGCTAGTCCGTATTCCGAAGGACAGTTATTTCGAATTTAGCCATAGGTGAGTTTTTCCGATTTACAACAGTAAGGATCTTTAAATTAAATCCAAGGACCGTTATTCCGAATCCGGATTCCGAAGGACCGCCGTTTTTCCGAAAGACCGTTATTTCGAATTTTTGTTGATGCACAGATAGAAAACTACGTGGATAGTTAAATTATTAAATCTATCACAGCTAGATGGTGAAGAATTCAATGTATCTCAAAGTCAGTAGAAAGCAGCAAACTTCAATATTATTTTAGCAGATATCTCAGTAGATAAACCACAGAATTCAATGTTACTTCAGTAGCAGAAAACAAGGGGATTCAATGTTTACTTTGGTAAGATAACAATAGCATATACTCTTCAGGTTATCGCAGTAGATAGAAACAAAATCCAATGGTAATTATGGTACATGTATATTTCACACACTGCATATCACCCTTTTTTTGATGATATAAACAATGTAGCAGAGTTTGATGTTAGTAGATAGCAGAAGAATTTAATGTTAATCAGTGGATAGCAGCATAATTAAATGCAGCAATCTCAGAAGATAGCAAAATAGTTCAATGCTATCGACAATGGGTTAGGTTGCAAAAGAATTCAATCTATTTTCAATATAGATAGCCAATGAAGTCGTTTAGGGAGAAGGTCAACTGCTGTGTGAAAATTTTTTGTCCATTAAATGTGTAACATTTCCGTGTACATTTTACATTTTTGTAACAGGTTAAGGACCCTAACTTGTCCAGAAAAATGCACATTTGTCAGGGGGGGACTTACTTTTTTTGAACTGTATACTATCCCATAGACCAGTTAACACCCTTTTGCCTGCGAATCCATTCCTGCGAATCGTTATGGCCCATAGTATTAAAACTCTAACAGATACAATTGCCCAGTGTGTAACAGCCAGGCCGACCTATTTCAAGATACCAGGCCCTAACATGTTTACAAACATTGCTGTTAACTGGTCTATAGCTTTTTACTAACTGGAGAGCTAACTGGCAATATTTGTTGTTGGTCAGTCCACCTTTTGCGTATGTACTCCGTAAGAATACTGCGTGTAAGCTCAAATGACCGCATTACCTGTTAAACACCATGGGTTTTAAAATGGGGATGTCAACAATAATCCTTACAACTGCGAATTGATCGATACAGGTGATTGAGTAAGAAGGTCAATTGATGACCGGTGTTTTAATTCGTGAAGTTATTTTTCTTAATTTTAACACATATTCATATTATTACTTTATATTTGAACTGATGCACGCTAAGTGTATGACGGATATTTAACTGAGCTGCGTACATTATGTTAGATAATTGCGTGTGAGCACGGGTTTGTGCACTTTGGCTCTCCTTCGGCCTCGAGAGCCAAAGTGCACAAACCCGTGCTCACACGCAATTATCTAACATAATGCACTCAGCTTCGTTAATTATCTTTTACCTACACAATCCTCCCACGTCTCTGTGAGCGATGTAGTGGAGCGGTTTGGACTGCAAAATTGTCGACAACCCCTCCCCTCGGTACAACAAAATGCAACCACTTTTATTCGAAAGATAGTTATAATTTAAAAAAATGATGGTTGTGGTAAAAAACTTTGGTGGCAGGGGTGTTTTTTTTGGGTCAAAAATCACGTTTTTGAGCTAAAAACTTAAGAAAATCAAGATTTTTTTAATTTCTTAGCAAAACAAATTTTAATCATGATGCAATACTATCAGTCGCTGACATGTATATTATAGATTTCTGTTTTATCCAATTATAAGGGTCTAGAATTTTAGCCCCAAAATACTTTTTTCCTAAAAAAAATCCTTTGAATAAATGTCACCACAACGAGTATTACCTGAACCCTTATGACTGTATAAAACCATATCCAATAACAAAAAAAGATACCATAAAATACGATTTAAGCTTTTTAATTTAAAAAATTACAAAATAAAAATTTCGCTTAATTTGCAGCCCCCCAAAATGATTTTTTTCTGTTTTTTTTTTTTTTTTTTTTTTTTAAATATTTCAAACACACAACCATATTTTCTTAATCTCATATATTTATTCTTCAAATAAAGGTGGTTGTGTTTGTTGTACGGAGGGGAGGGGTAAATCGAACACTAGCGCGGCTTTCACAAAAGACTCGGGCCTCTCCGTGAAAGCATAATGGCACATTTTTGGAAGAACGCCACCCCAATTTTCAAATTTGATTATATTTTTGCACAGTTACGTTGGTGATGGTCTAGGAAACTATACCTGCGAACGAGACTGCTAAAGATGCGTATTTTCATAAATTAAGCGATTTTGTAATTAGAATTTTGATCCCAGATTGGACTTGACGGCAGCGCTGGAAATGCGACGTTTAGGTCCGTCCATGATGAAATAGTGCCAACTCGAGAAAAAAGAACCTCTAACTTGACTTTACCTGGTCCCGGTATTCACATTGGAAGGCCCGTTTCCAGAGCCGTTGAATTATTATCGGGGATCACGATAATAATTATTCTAATACAACATTCCTTCGTTTGTGGACACAGATATTTTCGAGCTTACCATTCACAAGTATGGTTACTAGCCAGTTTCCAAGCAACCGTGTAAAAATCTCCCCCAATTTTTTTACAAATGGGGGGGGCGCTCTTCAAAAAACTTGCTAATATTGCTTTATTGGGGTTTGACGTGTGTTTGTGTACGCGCAAGCTGGCTTTACACCGTCAGGCATTCGGTTTACAGCCCAATCATGGACAAATGGAAGCATTTTTAATTTTGAGGTGCGAAGGTATTCATGCGAAGGATACCGCGGAGAACTGTGCGATTGTTGTGTTTATAAAATTCGCGCATCTCTACGCCGGGTTCTTGCTTTTCTGCATGCCAAATGTGGCGCGGATTTTTCTTGCCGCCCAAACAAGACGCCCAATTTGAAAAAAGTGTCCAATTTCAGGTTTTCGGCTTTGTAATGGAAAAAGTAAGTAAAAATATTTAACATTTTTATTTCAAATTTTGAAGAAGACTCGGAACCTCAAAATATAGATTACAAAATTTTATCGAGAAGGTTTTATTTTTTTCGTCAACTTTTCCCCTAGACTGCGGGGTTTAAAAAGTGACCAACATACCTTTTTGTTTTGGCTATAGATAAAAACAAAGTCGGTGACCACCATTTTTATTTCAGATTCTATTAATCAGCCCAGTGTGTACAAAACAAATATATGTGAATTATGGCAAATTTTATCGAGTAGATCACTAACACGTCAAACCCCGTAATGTCAAATTGAAAATGCCGACGGCCCGAGTTTCGGGTCATAGACAATATTCTTGGTCAAGGATGGAAATAGACTCCTCAGCATTCTCACATATTCATTACACCTCAAAGAGAACTAAAGTTAGATTTCACAATAAGCGCGACCTCATTTTAAAAAGGTTTTGGTCTGTCCATTTCACCGTGAGAGGAAAGAGGTATTATTTAATGGCCACAGGTTAAAACAGTTTATGGTCACTCATACAATGTTATAGTAATGTAAGCTAGTAAATAAATGTTGACCTAAAATACATTATTTACCCATCTAAAATAGCCTTGAAGTCAATTGACCGTCTAAGGATTAAAGCAGGGCATTAAACGTTGTTAGTTGAACATAACTTACCTTTGACCACTGCAAAATATCATCCGTATCACAGCATGGAGAAATAATACATTCTTAATCAATACAACATAAAAACAACTCAAGTTTCTGATTGCCTTCAAAAATGGGTCCACCCATGTATTATATAGCGCAAAGCGGATTTGGCATCCGGCCAACTATGGCATAAGTCCGCCGGGGAATGCACACTCTTATATTACAGTCCCCTGCTAGTCCGTTATTCCGAAGGACCGTTATTTCGAATTTAGCCATATAGGTGAGTTTTTCCGATTAAACGTAAGATCTTTAAATATCCGACCCTAGGACCCGTTATTCCGAAGCCGGATTCCGAAGGACAGTTGTTCCGAAAGACAGTTCTCCCGAATTTTATGTTTATGCACAGATAAACTACAGTGGATAGTTACATTATTTAAATCTATCTACAGTAGCTGGTTGAAGAATTCAATGCTATCTCAAATTCAGTAGAAAGCAGCAAACTTCAATATTATTTTTAGCAGATATCAACAGTAGATTACCCACAGAATTCAATGTTACTTCAGTAGCAGAAACAAGGGGATTCAATGTTTACTTCTGGTAGATAACAATAGCATATTACTCTCAGGTTAATCGCAGAGATAGAACAAAAAATCCAATGGATTATGGTACGTGTATCTTCAATGCATCTCATTTTTGTGTATAAACACTGTAGCAGATTTTTGATGAGTAGATAGCAGAAGAATTTAATGTTAATCAGTGGATAGCAGCATAATTAAATGCAGCAATCTCAGAAGATAGCAAAATAGTTCAATGCTATCGACAATGGGTTAGGTTGCAAAAGAATTCAATCTATTTTCAATATAGATAGCCAATGAATTCATTTCTATCCTGACAGTAGAAATTAGCAACAACAAAAACCAAAATGCTATGTTAGTGTAGATACCATTAGTATTCGATCATGTCGATTGTTACCTCCAGTGGAAAGCAACATAATTTAACGTTTACATACATATAAATGTATCTAAATGGACATCGTAAACAGCAGATTTGAAGCTACTTCTGTAAATCGTAACATAATTAAAAATCCTCTAGATACAAACAAAATTCATTCTTACCGGAACCGCAGATAGCAGCAGAACTCAATGCGTCTTCAGGAGATGGCAACAAGACTTCAATGGCATTTCAGTGGAAAACAAGAGAAGCACTATGTAAGCAGAAAAGCAGAAATCAATGCTCGCTTCGTAGAAAGCTACTGAATTTGATGTTCGTTGCAGTAGATAGCAGCAGAAACTCATTGTCATGTTGGTAGATAGAATTTGACTTATTTACAGTAGTAGCTTCAAAGTCAATGCTACCAACTGTAAGTATATAAAAAGCAGCAATGAAAAGCTGTCTGCATTGTCATGTGAATACCAACAGTGAATGTAACATTGACAGGATTGAATTGTTGTTAATCTACCCTCTATAGAGCAGCAGCAGAAATCAATACTTGTTCTGTGAACAGTCGCAAAAGTATTTTGCTATAGATAGCAACATCATTTGGCTTTATGTACAACATAGAGCTTCCGAATAAAATACTACAGGGTGAGTAAAAAAAACTGACCCTGATGTGTCCGCCATTTTGATTAAATATCATGTAACATATGTGTAATCATCTGAAAGCTATATCATTTCTTAATTTACTGCAAAGATCATTCCATCGGTAAGCCAAGCACGCCCACCTAGATACAGTCGTTTGAATCAAGTGGTCGGTCTTTGCGCGCTGTCCACGGATTCAAATAAAAACGGCGTTCAGGCGAGGCAAGTTTTTTTTTTTTTCAGGCCAGAAGGAAAATCAGGCTATTTATTGATGCAGAAAAATGTGACGCTATTTAATCCCACAAAATTCAGTCACCAATTACCATTGAGACTATAACTGTTTCTACGTTCCTCAGACCCTAAAATCATTGAAAATAAAATCAGTTTCGGAGGAGTTGAATGAATTCGTTACAATATGAATGAACAGACATCGGTGACAAATTTTGAGGTTTTACAGTTATGTTATTTTGTAGGACCCAAAATATGCCACTCTTGAAAAAAAACTGTTTCAAATAAAACTTACCATTACCACTGGCTTTTACACCTTTGAGGTACCGCTTTATTGAAATAAACATATACAAACCCTTATCATTTTGGGGAGTCCTTTCCCGCCGTGCATTCAAAATGGGAATCCGTGGAATGGGTAAAAGCTGACTACTTGATTCAAAAGACTATAGCTCGGCCTATAATTATCAGATTGGACTGATCTTTGCGGCAAATTGAAGATAATGAAATAGGCTTTCCGATGATACAAATATGTTAGATATAGGTTATTAAAAAATTCAAAATGGCGGACCAATCAGGGTCAAGTTTGTTTTTTTTACTCACCCTGTAATCATTAAATGCAGGTAAATAAGCAGCCACAAAGTTCAAAGCTGAATTTTAACTACTTCGTTTTAAAAAAATCAAACATTTCACAAAAATTTAAATTGTATATGTAATATACCATCTTAATGTAATTGCTAGGAAAGCGGTGGATCCTTTCGGACCTACACCTAGATGATATCTATCGCTCTTACCAACCCAGTCTTGATAGCGCATTTGGTTAGAGCGCTGTGCTATAATACGGTGGTCGAGGTTCGAAGGCGGCCTAAAGGCGAAATGTGTTTTTTTTTTCAACACTTGTGTGCGCGGGCTATTCTCCAGCGGAAGATTAATAAATATTCAAAGCGTTTTCAGTAGATTGCCAACAGAATCAATTGTATAAAATTCGGTGTTATTTACAGCAATACGGCACCATGAGTCAATGCTACCGTCGGTATCAAGCAAATATAACTCAATATTATTTCATTAGTTCCAACATATTTCAGTAATAATATACAGTAGATGAAAAAAACCAATCAAGCTACTTCATTAAGTAGACAGTAACTTCATTGAAGGCAATCTCCATTAGATAACAGCAGAATATAACACCAACTAAACTTAATCAGTAACAAAATCCAATGATTTCTTCAGTATATAGCAACAAATTCAATTCCATCTTCAGTAGTTAAAACATAATTCAACTCTATCTACAGAAGAGGCAAGCAGAATGCAACACTAAAATAGCAGACAGATTACAGTAGTATCTTCAGTATATAGCAAAAACAAGTGGTATCTTAGCAGTAGCAACCAAAGTCCAATGCTGTCTTCAGTATGTAACAGCATAAATCAATGCTATCTTCAGTATTGGTAGCAAGCAAAAACCAATGCAGTCTTTAGTAGATATATTATAGTAATAATAATTAAAAGCTTTCTTAATTCAGTATATAGTAGAATTCTATCTTCTGTTTTGTTTAGTAATCTACTGTAGATGAATGATGCTATCTACTGAAGATAGAAATGTTGTTAATGTTGTCTCTAGTGTATATACTAGATAGCGTTGCTGGACGATTGACGATAGCATTGAATCTGCTGTTTCTATATGGAGGATAGTTAATGAAAATATAATGCTATCTACTGAATGTTTTAAAGCATGTTAATTATGGCTGCTTTCTACTGCAGATAGTGCTGAATTATGTTGATTTCTTCTGAAGAGATGAAATAAATAAACAAAACGAACTCAGTATTTACGCGATGCGTAAAATACATCCCCGCCGAATCGGCGATCACTAAGAAGTGAAACTAAAACTTTACCAGATCACCCCCTTAATTCTGGCCAAAATCTCCCTTAAACCCGGGACCCACACTAGGAAAACATTGAATGTCCTTCCACCAACCCGTAATTAATT
This sequence comes from Ophioderma brevispina, assembly GCA_023653785.1. NCBI lineage: Eukaryota > Metazoa > Echinodermata > Ophiuroidea > Amphilepidida > Ophiodermatidae > Ophioderma > Ophioderma brevispina. The sequence goes on along the minus strand of JAMKCH010024098.1, from coordinate 48,460 downwards.
TGCACCTTTCTTGCATCCAGTTGAAGGAAAAAACTCTTTTGATGAACTGCATCCAGACCTCACCAAAACTCTAAAGTGGTACAATTGTTGATGAACTCTATCCATTACCAACTATGTTACAATATGCTTATCCACCAAGGGATCAACAGTTCAGTGGGTTGTTACTTGTACACACAATGACTGAACTTACTTTGTGTGATATGGGTATCATTGTATACCCAAAAACGCAGGGGATGTATTTTAAAGACAGTGGTGAATGGAAGTTACTTAACTGTGCCAAGGAAATTTAGATTTTACGAGCTCATAGTGTAATTCTCCAAAATACTTCAAAAACATATGATCGTCGATGAACTCCATCCATAACTCGCTAAAAATACAACTCGTTGATGAACTTCCTCCATAACACGCCAACAAATATAACTCTCCATTAAAGGTGCGACGAGAGATTCACAGGTGTACCTAAAAAATCGAAAGTGTCGGATTTTTGCTCTGATGTAAAAGCTTTCCATCAGAAAAACCCATTGAACGAATTTGCAATGAAGAACGATAACGTTTTATAACGGGTTTTCCGTCCTTCAAGCGCCCAAACTCATTTCAGCGATCATCATCGGGCGGCGGGAGTTCTCAAAGATGGAAAAGAAAAGGTTTTATAAATAATCATGTATGTTGTTCATAGATCTGGTATCGCTGGTAATAAACACGTTGAGTGTAGATAGGGCAAAACTATACACTTGTACTTATTGATTTTATCTCTAATGTTAAAACAGAAATAAGAAATCTTATGAGACTATTCTTATACTTGTTTTGGGGGCATGGATTTATTTTATTGTGTTTGATCTTGACAAACTAGTGTCACTTGACAAATTCGTACAAATTATTATTCTTGCATGACACATTAATTTTTCGTGCCATGACGAATTGTTTTTTCTCATGACAAACTAATTTTCTCAGCAGGACTAATTGATTTGAGGAGTCGTCCATACTAGTACCGTTTTTTCATGACTAATTATAATCTCATTGCAATACGTGATGAAGAAGTCCAGACAAATTATATGTTTGCCATACTAGACCTTTCATGACAACTTTGTTTTTGTCATAAACGAAAAAAACATAATTTTTTCAGTTGCAGCGTCACACACAGTAATACACCACACGCATGCAGGATCATTTGAATGTTCTGTTCACGCCTCTTCTGCGTTCAATTCCGCCAATATCATGATGTTTTGGTTGATTAGCTAGGTTATTTGATGTTTGTAGATTCCTAATAATTATCTTCCAGTCTTCGTAGTGTCGACTTTCCCTGCCACTCGACTGCCCTCTATGGCCACTTCGTTCATTGGTGCTCAAGGATTTCCCTATCGTTTTTATACTGGGTTTTATAAAACAATCTAGTCGCGCTTTGAAAATGACTTGCTTTTAGGCCAAAATAGTTATTATTTGCCAAGGTCACGCCACACAGCTTTTCATGAATTCTTATGGGAATATCAATTGGGCTACGATAGCCCAGTATTAAAACATTAAAAGCAAATATTTCGATAGCGCAGTGAGAATGCGGGACCAAGAGTATAAAATTCTATAGACAATGACGTGTTTTAGAAATCACTTCAAATCTATACTTCTAAAGCCGAAAACGGAACAAGTATTGTTGGGACCATGTCTGTCTTGTGTATGTTTTTCCTTTTTGTTTTTGTTGGGCTATAATGTCTGGCCTTACTGGCCTCTCGATCATTTCCACAATATCATTATTCCTGTAATCGTTTGTCCTTGCCCATTTTCTGGATTTCAATACTTAATTGGGCCAATCCAATCGGCAAGAATAACTTTTCAACAAAGCTTTGCATTTATCGTTACAGATAAGTCAAGTAAAGAGATACAAGTGGTTTTATACTATAGTCAGATCTACATGCGTATAATTACCTCGATCTGTGCACTCATCATGCAGACTAAGAACTCCAATAACCAGTAATGAGGTCTGTCTGATGATCAAAGACCATCCAAGAACTTTTCGGAATGTTTTTTGAGAAGCTATAACATCTTAATTTATTTGGACAATGTCCCTGTAACAGAACGACATTCGGAGCAATTTTCAATTAGCAGTAGCACAAAGATCTATTTTGCTTGACTTCAATCAATACCTCAATGATTTATTAAATCATAATGCCCTATTTTCTTTTCTAAAATTGATCACTTTGTCATCTTTTGTTAACAAACTGTGCATCTTAATGAGTCGGTAACGAAAGTGAAACGGACACAGGTCTCCCTTTTTCCCTCATAATTAAATACTCGGAAGTTTTGGCATCTGAATGCAGTCTGTTTTTAAAAGCAAAGCCACTTTCCAGTTGAAATTTGTCATCCGGGTTATCTAAAACCAAGCAAACATTCGTTAACGCGAAGACAGTAACTGAAGGACCTCGGGGGAAGGGACCTAATGAAATGCTCCATCCAATGTATGGACAAAAGGTCATTTTCTGGGCACTAACATACAAATAATCACAACCACAAAACAAAAATCTGAGTCGATGGGGAAAAGAATGAATACCAAACGCAACTTCTTACTGCAAAAACAAACCCTTCACGCGTGCTAACTTGGCGGGCACAACTCGTTTCTCCGATCCGAATCACCCACTCGCCAATATAATTCATTGGCCAAATTGGATCGAGGAGACCGCATCACGTAAGGTAATACAGCATGTTTGGCATCATGATCTCGTGACTGAACCATTGCATCTGCATAAGGAGCTCACCATTCCGCTGATATAATAACATTTACATCATTCAAGCCTGTAGCTAACAGGCTGTCTTACTTTTATTGCTTGACTTGAGTTCGCCTTTTCCGATACCATTGCAGTGAAATATTTGGATTAAAAGCTTGAATCAGTTTTGGTATTAGGGCACTACTCTGCCTGATTTAGCTCATATCTCCTGACCGTATTCCCGTGTTATGCTTTAACAATGAAATGTCTGGCAGCATATTTCAATACTTTGTTCCTCAGGGCTCCATTGAAAGCCCGTAACGGAAGTCATGTATACTCTCCAGTCTGTGACATTAATAAATCATGATGTAACTTCACTCGTATGCTGAGATACTCAGCTTTTCTGTGAGTTTAATCGAAGCTTCCAGGTGGATTGTGAGCTGCCTCTTTACTGTATAATTATCTGCATTAACAGTCTTGGATGTCCATAATTAATCAAGATGATTCAAGATGAATCAAAAACAGTAATGGTCCTAATGTGTCTAAATACTGGTTATATCTTGGTGACACCTCTGTTCCTGGATCTGCGCGTGAAAAGAACTCTTGGGGTCGATTTTCCATCATAATACCCAATCAGATCCTATTTTGATGCTTGCAACCTGCTGTAAATATTTGGTCTTGTCGCGCAGTTGACTAGGCCAACTCATTAACTATATCATGTATAACGGGCACCAGCATAGTGGACCAACAAGAACTTTGTTGAACTCTCTTAGTTGAATAATTGTGTGTTCCTAATTGGTAAATTATAGAATTATTTTTGTAGTGTTAAAATGGTGTGTATTTTGTTATGCCATGAACATATCATTTATTATTAAAATCATTTTAAATTACACATTGGTCAAGTCAATCTTCTACTTTCTTACGATGTTTTCCGTTCACGAAAGACAGCAACGACACCCAATGGCGCGTGCTGCCACCCAGACCAACGACTTTACAGGACTTGGTCATCATCATGCTCATAATCCGAACCATGCATGATGCACCGATCACCCATTGCATATAACCTCTACATGCCGCATAAGTGGGAGCGAGGGGAAATCCAGATTTATACCCTATTTGTTTTAATTCTTAGATTCTTATTTTCCATAATCTCTACATTCTCATAAAACAACAAAAACAATAAAAATGCCAACAAAATATAACAAAAGACAATTATGGAGGAACAATCAAAAGGACCATACCAGTGGGAACTGCCCCTTGTACATAACACAATTAACATGATTAACCACTAAGGTAATTCCTTCAGGGCTTTCCTCACCATAGAAAAGCAACGACATCAAAATGGACCACTCGGACGAAGTAGAAAGAGGAGGGTGCGACGAAGCGAGATATGGTGGGGACACTCAAAAACATGATATGAAACATACATTTATACACAAATCAGCACCTTGCTCCAAGATTCTTCATAAATTGAAATCAGATTCTTTTTATATTGATTTTAAGTGTTTTCTTTTTTTAATCGATTAGATTCTTTGTATCATTGTGATGTGCATTCCAAATTAAGGACACAGAGTGTTCTAATTTGAGTGATCTGAAAAGGTTTCTGTTATTTTTATTATGTTTGGTAATTCATCACGGTATCCCTGTTGAACAACCCAGTAATCGTTGGAATACTTACCCATTAGGATCAAAATAATGACATTGTTCGCCACACTGACCCAAAAAAATTGCAACAGAAAGGTTTTTGTGCATTTTCTGGTAGTATACGGTCAGCTTAAAATATATCCAAACGTTCATAAATCGAAGCCAAAGTGTTCAAACTATGACCTAAACAAACTGGCCCGCCATCCGCCATTTTTGAAACCGAAATCCTCATATCTCTTGCAAATAAATGAGCTAAAGTGCAACAGGTGTCCTTCGACTAATTTGCATCACAAATCCATTAAAAATGGTTTTATGAAGGTTAGATTCATCTTAACCCTCAAAATACCAATATGGCCGCCATCCCATGTGAAAAGTGCCAAATCATTGTATCTCTGGTACCGAGTGGGCCAAACTGACAAACAAGATACTCATTTACCTACTAATTATAGAATACAAAATCATTTAAAGGGTTTATGAAGTTCAAGATTTCATCTTGGCACCTAAAATCCAATATGTCTGCCATCGCCATGTTAATTGAAAAGTATGAATTCTTTTTATCTCTGGTACCACAAGGGCCAAAATGTCAAATAAGGTGTTATTGAATTATTTGAGGCATAAGAAATGCATTCAGATGGTTGTTTAAAGTTTGAGAGCATCTGAAGTCTTCAAAATTGCCACTGTAACAATTTTGGAAAAAAAAAATGAAATGGTAAATCCCCTATATAGCATCCAGACAGATTTACAATGAAAATTAAGTGTCATTTTCTATTAATTATGGCTTCCAAATCTATTAGAATAAAAGAATTTCTAGTGGGCTATTTGTCCGTAGCCATGCTTGAATTGTTCTAAGTTATAAATTTCTTTTATCACCATTAACACAATATGTGTTTACCGTGTATAATTGTGTGTAATTCTTCAAGTAACAGAAGTTACAGTGTCACATATTTCACATCACTTAAAATGTGGCACAGACGATTGCAACAGACGAGATCGACAGATAATCATAATCATTGAGACTGGTTCTTGCGTCCATGTTTTCACATGAATGTCCAAAAGCTGTGGTGCATTCCATTCTTTCTGCATGTAGGTGCATTCTGCATGTGATGCAAACTGAAGAACAGATTCCATCGGATCATTCCAGTGGCCAACTCTGGGGCAGGACTTGTGTTCATCTGCAAGGGAAGCAATTCCCCCTTGTACTATCGGACAAGGGGCAGAACAAAAAAACTTATGCAAACATCCAAAAGGGACGCCATGAGTGTTGACACAAATTGAGCTTGCAAATGCATGCAGGATAGATAGACTGGATGATCCGTGCTAGATTCCGGCTGAGACCGACTTAGTAGTAGTAGGATTGATACTATCCAGACCTAGTCGGTTGAATTTGGACCATCAGTCTGACCCTCCACTGATGAGCTGAAAATAAGTTCTCGATTTCTACTAGAGTGCAGTTTTGTAGCGGAGGTTCCTTTGGTGGAAATCTCAGGTTTTATAACACGAAGAGACTACTTTACCAAAACTGATGCCTAAAACTCAGAGTATAGACCCTCGTCTCCGTCTCCCCATGATCTAACATGGTAAGCCATCATTTATGCTCCAATGCCCACGTCTGGAATGCCCTTCCTGAGCACATTCTTGCTACTAATTATTGGGCCAGCTTGAAAACGGAGGTGAATAGCTATTCTCGGCGCCAATCCATCAGCGGTTTATCAGACGTGTGTTTGCTGTTAATGCCCTGGCATGCTTTACCATAAAAAAGGACTCCGATTGCTGACCATTGAAAGGGACACCACTGCATTGCAGCCTTCAATTTCTATCAATTAGGATCCATATTGGGCCCACAAATTACTCTGGAACAGCCTCATAACACAGGGGCACACATGAATTTCCTTTGAACGAAATAGACTTATTGCAAACCCAACATTTTGAAGTAGTATGGCAACCTGAAAAGCATGGACAAACATCAGATAGAGTAAATGCTAGCATTTTGAATATATCATGTACATGTGTTTTCTCCTTGTCCCTGTCAGATGAAAGTAACGGCCATTACAGCCCTTCTGCATAATTGGCGAAGTATCAATAGACCCGTGTCTTCTCCAAGTAGGATTTGTTACTTAAATTATGGCATGGCGACTGCCTTTTTTGCTATATCAAACATCTACATCTCCTTCTGCATAGATACGTGGCAGTCTCTTGTGATTCGGTCACCAATAGTTTAAAGAGTGTTTATTCAGATAATTTGAGAGAAAGTCTTTTTCCTGTCAAATTTGTTGCATTTGATGTCTACACTAGTTTTACGATCCTACTATTGCGATGTTCATGTGTGTGTCTTTGTGTTAGTTCACCAGTGTACCGGGTGAGTCAAAAAGATTTACACTCGATTTCAGAAAACTATTAAAAAATATGTTTAACAAGTTAGAATTTGCTTTTTACCAAGAAAATCATATATGCTGTATTATATCACTGTCATTGGTAAAAAAATCGAAAGTTTACCTTTCGCATATTGTGGATATGTCAAATTAACGGAAGGCCGCCAAAAACCATTGACCACGGTTGTACAATTATTAACATCTACGTCCACAGCCAGCCAAAAGTCATTGAGGTTACTCTTATTAAATGCATTAATAACCTTGTGATTTTGTTCTAAAGCAAAAATTGCCTAATCCGTACCAACTGTTGGTGATAATATTTCTTAACAATAAATCAATGACAGTAGCGTAACAGGGGCAGGGGGAGGGGAAGACATTTCCCATCCCCATGGGTATTTGACCAGGATAAGGTATAAGGTAGCGGAAAGGAGGAAAGTCGGAAAGGACAAGTAGAAAGGGAGTAGAGAAAGAAGGGAAGGGAGAGGAAAGGATTAAGAATAGATGCAAAGGGAAGGCATATGGACGTTGAATGTGTGTCAATGTTTAAATATTGATTCCCCAAAGCTTAGGTGCCCCCCCCCCAATAGGTTATGGAAGAGTCGGTGGAAAATGTGGTCAACCGGCTGTATTGCACAGGAATGACTACATATTGCATTCAGTTTCCGCGAAAAGAATGTGAACAATTTCGAAACATTTATGAAGTAATGCAATTCAAAATTGGGTAGTAAGATTCCATAATTTTATTGATTTCAGAATAATCAAATAGTTGAACATTTTTCTGGGTGAAGGCTAACACAAGGTATCAAAGCAAGCACAAGAATGGATGATGTACATGTGTTAGACAGCAATCCAGTCTCTTTTTTGCCAAATTCACCACAGTGATTCCGTGGACAGAGTGAAAAATGGGTACCGATCTTTAAGGTAGCATTAATTCGCAATGCAAAGTTCAAAAATCAAAATTTCTTAGTAGGGAAAATAATCTAGTTTTATTTGTGATAGTCGGTATCTTTGGTGGAATTTAAATTGCTGCTAGAAAAATTCAAAACAAAAACGAGGGTAAATCTTTTTGACTCACCAGTATCCATTGAAGACAACGGATGCCTTTGCCATAGTGGTCAACTGTAAATATGCATAATTATGATAACCTTCGCACATGGAAAGAGACAAGAATGACTTGCAAAGATTACAGCCAAGTTTGAACAGCATGCTTCCTTCACAGAAAAGGCCTGAGAACATTTTTACAGGGATAAATGCTATGCGATGTTCAATGTACAAGATCGTTCCAAGGAGCAAGATACAGTTCAAACAAATGGAGGACATATCCCGACTTTTATTATAGTAGCTAAAGATGGAAAAACAAGCTAACGTCAAGACCCTTGTATCTGATTGGGCTGCCAAGGTAACTGATGACCAAGCTTGTTATTTCAAGATTCCTAAGTAGTATCACAATCTGGGAACTGTCATTAGACAGGTGTTTCATGAATGTCACAATATGCCAGCCCATTTTGAGCCAAGCAGTTTTATGTAAAAGCAGAAAAGCCACAATTTCTGATGGCGCCATGTCCGACCGTGTCTCCTCCAGAGGCTGCTGCCCCCGAGACTGGTGCCAAAGGGCCATAACTCTGTTGTGTGGAAGGTTCTCGTTTTACATTGCTTGAAATGAACAGATTGACGCAGTTTTGCAAATGCTGATGATTATGCGTCTTTCACAGTTGCCCAGTACCTGGCAAAAACATCTGTTGTCTTCGATGGCATACCTGGGTGAAGCAATACCAAAAGACAGCACAGATGAACGTCGCAAAACTAGGATCTCGCAATAAGGTTGACATATCAAATGCAACCAATTTGCTGGGAAAAAAAGAGTTGAAATAGCAACAATAAGTCCCATGGCATAATGTAGGTCAACAACCCAATTTGGAGAAGACACAGATCTAGAGTTCTGGTCATTACTACTTCTCCATATGGCTGTTAATGACCTTATCAGCTTCTGAAGCGCTTATTTAGTGATGACCACGCCAGTTCAGGCTGACTACATATCAGCACGTAAAAAATATTAAATTTACAAATAACGGACCAGTACACTGCAAAACCGGGGTGGTGACTTTGACACCACGGGTGTGTATTTATTCCTTCTGGAGTCAATAGGAGCTGCACCTACTGGTGTTAGTTACACCATTTTGGTGTACATACACCATTTGGTGTTATATTAAGACCAAATTTGGTGTTAGTATGCAATGGCTTGGGTTAATTTACTCACAGTCGGTGTCAATATTTACCATTACCGGGTGCCAAATGACAATGGTGTAATTTCACAATTCCTGGAGTCAAGACGGGACCACTCCCTCTGGGGTTAATTAACTCACAAACTTTGGTGTTAAGAAATTTATATTGGTAACGTGTGATATTTTAGTAGAAAATGTTTGATTTTGTTATTTTGGTTTCACTGTGAATATTTTTCAGAACGCCTAAAATTAACACCTTTTGAACACCTGGAGTGTTCCATTATACGGGTTTTGATTGAAAATACTTCCAGTTCCAGGACTCTAGCGGAGTTCTGAAAGGTAGAAAAAACTCAGAGCCTAAAAAAACACCACTGTCCAAGGTGTCCGTTGTGTTCTCAGCGACTCTGACGAAAAATTTAACTTTTATTTTTACTATGAGGCAGCCAAAAAGGAATAATATTTCGATTGGTAATCAGTTTAATTAGTTTTTAATGTTTTGCACTATTTTAAGGACTGGAGGTCTTATCACAGAAACGTGGTTACACTTTAGGCGTTTTCAGTGCGTAACTGATGGCCTCTAACAAATCATTAAACGATTACAAAAATGTATATTTACAGCAACACGCTGCGTGTCAAATTCTAAATTTAACACCAAACTAACACAACACGACTTGACACCGACTTGGTGTAAAACAGAAGTTCAACGTCCATTGCATTAAGGGGCTTGACCTTGTTCCCCCTTATTTCGGTAAAGCAAGCATTTGAGACACTCAAAACTATTCTTTATGAATCGTATGAGTACACAAAATTTCACCTTTTTTATCCAAATCGGAGCAGCTTTCAAAAAATTTTGACCCCTGTACAACTAAAATTGACCTTTTTATTGATTTTTGCTGTTTTTAGCCTATAGCTCGTAAACTTAACGTTGTAGATAATACAAAACTAACCCTTTCTGAATCCTCATGGTTAGACAAATAACGTGGTATACTTTCAACACGCATGGATCAATTTAAAAAATTTGACCCCTTGACAAATTTTGTCTTAAACCCCTCCAGGGGTCCGTTCAGGCTGTCAACAGATTTAATCACTAAACCCGTGGTACTTGAGATGTTACAAACGTCTGCTAGATCCTGGGGGCTTTGGTTGGACTCATTAGATTGATAGTCAACATTTTCGGGACCAGTTTTGTCATTGAAGGCGTCCCCAGAAACATGAAGTTTGTTTTGCCGGCTTAACAAAGAGTTTGTTTGCTTTAAACCATTACTACTTCAAAAAACTCATTGATTTGCATTAAATCTGGACTCAGTTATATCACTGTGAGAAACTGAGATTACAAAATTGTGTGTATCAGCCAAATAGTCAGACTCAAGAACATCCAGAATATTGGTTCTATCGTGCATAAAGTATGAAAAGCACAAGGACCTAAGGGGAACACCGCAAATAATACTAGATTGTATATTAACATTATACTGTTTTCTGTTAATCAAGTAAACCTTTTGAAACAGTTAAAACAACCTCCTCTGAAACCATATTAATTCAATATATAAAGAAGAATATTATTATCTATGGGTGTCAAAAGCCTTTGACAAGTCTAAAAATATACCTTTATATGTTTTTCTTCTTTTTCAACATCTGTTGATATTTATCATGTTGATTTTAATCAACTAGTTGCATGACTTCCATATATGTTGAATGGTTTAGCTCCTAAACCATATGTTGCTTATTGAGAATATCCTGCGCATCATATATTTAATGCACCTGTTAAGTACCAACCCTTCAAGGATTTTTGAGAAACATCGAAGAACAGACACTGGTCTATAATTGGATACTTCTTCAACATCATCTTTTTTTTATATATACAGGGTGTCCACAAAAAATGGTGCAAGGCAAAAGCGCCCTCGTTGGAAGTGAAAACAGTAAAATAGTGACGTAATATTTATATCATATCACAAATGAAGTCTTGGCTTTTGAATACCGTTTACAGCATCCGATTTAGTTGTTGCAATCCAGAGATATGGCTAATATTCCAAGAGAGGGTGCGGTACCAATTGTGCCACTTTTCACAGAATGGGATACATCATGTTGATAGGGCTTATTGATTTAAGATTTTACATCAGAACCTGCAAATACACATCGAAAGAGTTCCATCATCATTTAAATAGTCATGTGCAATTCAATTTGATTACAGAACTATGGTTATTTGTATTTTCAATTTACTTCAAGAACAGAAGTTTATTTTCCAGATCTCTTAAAAGCATGTATTATTTAGGCAAGATGTGCAATTTGTAATTGTTTGATAATGTCTACGTTTTCAGCTGAGTGTGCTCTATTTTTATTCATGAAGTCATTTTTAGAATGTTTACACAGAATTAACACACATCTGTGACGTCACCCTATTGTTTTTTCGCTCAATAGCCGACATATTTTTGGCCTTATAGGAAAAAACGAGACCACGCACCTTCACACTATACCAGTTCCTATTAATCCTTGGCATATCCAGGGAGAAAAATACACAATTACCGATGAAATCTTGTCCCCATAGAGCCATTAGTCGATCAGTATATTCCCGAATTATGATTCTGCCATCGGCATTTACTGGATATCTGGGTTATGGATACAGTATGTACAGATCCTCATCCTTCGGTAAATCCATAACTCCCTCAGATTCAGATTTTGGATTCATATCCATGCACATTCAGGTTTATTTCATTTTGAACAACGAAATCATGATCATAATACAATAAAATATATTACAAGGCATCCTCAAGTTGCAAGTGCATTTAGCTTGTAATTCCAAGATACGGGTTCATATCCACTTTGTATTCTCGTTTACAACACTTACCCGGTAATTTCCATCATAGCAGTATCTACTCTTTATTATCAACAGGGTAATGAAGTCAATGACGAGTACTCAAATGTACATCCACTCTGTAGCAAACTGTGACAACACATCAACTACGCACCTATACCAATGAAATCTGCAGTACGAAATGCTGATGCGGGGACTTCAAAATGCGATCAATATTGAACCTAATCTTCATCATTATACAAATCACAGAATGTTTTGTCCAGTATTGCGTTTTAAAGACTCTTAATTCACACCATTCCTACTAACCTTTGAATACATTATCCGGTTTTAATCGGTAATTGATTATCTTGTGAATGAGCAACTAACTTCAAAAACACTCCATTCGTGCAAAATAATGGAGCGAAAAAGCAATAGGGTGACGTCCCAGATGTGTGTTAAGTCGGATATTACACTCGTAACTCTCCATTCGTGGCTGAGAATGGCTTCGGGGCTACGCCCCTCAGCCAATTCTCAGCCACGAACGGAGAGTAACTCGTGTAATATCCTTAGAAACATAGAAACATAGAAACATTGATTTGAAGCACAAAGAAAAATAAAAGATCAAGCATTATATCTGTGTGATGAATTCTTTCGAATCAATAAAGTGTCTTATCAACATGCATAGCTATATACATGATTCGATTGTGTTAAGTTATCCCATTCTGTGAAAAGTGGCACAATTGGTATTTCATCCTCTCTTGGAATATTCATCACATCTCTTGATTGCAACAACCAAATCGGATGCTGTAAACGGTATTCAAAAACCCAGACTTCATTAATGACATGATGTGAATATCACGTCACTACCTTGTTGTTTTCACCTCCAACGAGGGCGATTTTGCCTTGCACCATTTTTGTGGACACCCTGTAGGTATAACTAAGCAGTTTTGAGATTGTCAGGCACTATACCAGTCGAAAAAGATTCATTGAATATCTTTGTAAGAGGTACAGCAATTTCATTGGCCACTATTATCATGACCTGCACTCTTAGTCTGATCAAATTTATTAATGACATTAATAATCTCTGTCTCCACAATTGGTTTCATGAACATGGAACTGTCAATAGGATATTTCAAATAATCATAAAAGTGTTTACCGGTACTATTGATTTTTGAAGCCAGGTCAGGCCCAACATTTACAAAGAATTCATTAAACTCATCAGCTATACTTTTTGGATCAGTGATAGTTTGTCCTGATTGGGATTTGAATTGCTTCGGAAGGGGTTGTCTTTGGCAGCGACCAATGACATTATTTATAGCTTTCCTCGTTTGTTTCATATTTCCCTTTGCTTGTTCAAATTTTTTAAAAGAAAAAACATCGTTCGGATTTCCTTATAATTATACAGGGTGAGTAAAAAAAAACTTGACCCTGATTGTGTCCGCCATTTTGAATTTGTAAATAATATATATCTAACATATATGGTATCATCGGAAAGCTTATTTCATTATCTTTAATTTGTTGCAAAGATAATTCCGATCGGATAATTATAGGCCGAGCTACATTCATTTGAATCAAGTAGTCAGCTTTTACCCCATCCACGGATTCCCATTTGAATGCACGGTGGTTAACTAAGCAAATGACTCCTCAAAATGAGGATAAGGGTATGTCTATGTTCATGTCAAATAAAGTGGTATCTTAAAGGTGTAAAAGCCAGTAAAAATGGTAAGTTTTATAAGAAACACTTTTTCAAGTTGTGGCTTATTTTGGTGTGCAAATATAGACAATACTTTAAACCTCAAAAGATTGTCACCGATGTCTGTTCCTTCATAGGTATGATTCATTCAATTCCTCCAGAACTGATACATGTATCAAGTTAATTTATTTTTCAAATGATTTTTGTGAGTGATGAGGATGTAGAAATGTTAAGAGGACATTGATGATAAATTGTGACTGAATTTTGTGGGGTTAAATAGCGCCACATTTATTCTGCATTTAATAAATAGTCCGATTTTCTTGTGGACACGGATTTGCTTCTCTGAACGCCATTCATTTGAATGTGAATCCGTGGACAGAGCGCAAAACAGACTACTTGATTCAAACGACTGTAGCTCGGTCTATACTCAACCGATGTGAATGATCTTTGCGGCAAATTAAAGATAATAGACTAAGCTTTCAGTTGATACCAAATATGTAAGATATATTTTACTTCAAAATTAAAAATGGCGGATACAATCAGGGTCAAGTTTTTTTTTTACTCACCCTGTAGTATGTAGTTTTTTGTTTTTGAACGTAACGAATTTTTGTAGTCGAGTATCATTCATTTGGGCATCGAAGATAATCTTTGTACAGCTTATATTTGGTATTAATACTCTTCAGTATCACCGGCGTATCCAAACCTGGCTTTTGGAAGGGGGGGGGGGCGGGGCGGAAGGACCTCTAATAGCCGAAAATAGGCTGATTTTGCATGTTTTGGCATGAACCCCGGGGGCGCGCGCAACGAAAGCACCCCAAGATACGCCACTGAGTATACCTTGTAATCCACGGTGATCGCGGATTACGATTATTCTTATACTGGTACATTTTTAAGTGGGATACATTCATTATATATGTCATCAAATTTCTTTAAGAATGCATTGTAATCATCATTGACATTACCATTTGCAAGTACATTTTGCCAATCTACTTGTCAATCGATAATTTATTTCTAAAATTGATAATATTATCTTCAGTATGACTTCATTTATAGGTCACATTCTGTTTTGAAAACTACTCAAAACTATTCCTTATTTTAATCCTATGAGCTCCACCAATAATTTGCACCATTGTTTATCCAAATCGGAGCAATTTTAAAATTTGACCCGTGTACAACTGAAATTGACCCTTTTTATTGATTTTTGCTGTTTTTAGCCTCTAACTCTGAAACATTAGGCTGTACATATTACAAACTATACCTTTTCTGAATCCTTATGGTTTGACACATCATATGGTATACTTTTCAACATGATTGAATCAATTTAAAAATTTGACCCCTGTACAATCTTTGTCTTGGCCCCCTCTCTTAAGGCACCACTTGCGGCACTTAAGAATCGCGTTTCAGGGGTTCCTGTCAGGCTGTCTACATATTTAATCACTCAAACCTTTTGTACTTGAGATGTGTTACAAATGTGTGCTAGCTCCAGGGCTAGGTGGGTTCATACTTCATCGGCCAACGCTAGAGCAATAGAAAATTTAGGGGTGGATCACCGTCAAAAGTGCCGCCCGATGTGAAAGTGAAAGACTATGATGAGCGGATCACATATTAGTAATGGAGTCCCCCACAACTTCGAAAATCACTCTCTAAGGGTAATATTTGGTGTAGAGTTAAAATCTGGCATCAGCAAGTTCATAGCGTGTTTACTTTTAAAGTTAAAGGTGCAACGAGAGATTTTGAGACACCCAAATATTGTTGTCATAATAGTAATTTCAAATAGATTAGACACTCAATAGATTTCTTACCTTGTATTAAAATGTCTTAAAAGAGAGAAAAAAAGGTGATTCTGATTTGCTTATATTTCAATGTAAAACATAGGTTGAATTTCGTATTTACTCCTATACGAAATTAGATATTTCACAATTTTTGTACCAAAGAAACATTTCTCAGCTTAATCCTTTCAGATGGGGATATTTTTGATGGAAAGCTTTACATCAAGGCAAAAATCAGAACTTTCGATTTTTTAGGGACACCTGATATGTGAAATCTCTCATTGCACCTTTAACGAGACTATTATGCACCTTTGTTCATTCGGGACAAAGTTTGGGGGTCATAACTCCAAAAGTAAGAATATTTTTATGGGCCACCTTTTAATCGGAGTTACACAATTATGAACACATTAGAAAAGTAAATAAGTGAGGTACAGCCCATTGAAAATGGTAATTGTACTTTATTTACACATTTTTACCTCCCTGAAAACCAATGTTGCTGTATCAGTATCAAATGACCAAGATTGTTTACAAATTTCCATCTTTATTAGATATAATTTTTTTTTTCAAAACATCAAATATTATTCAGCGTAGGGGCGCAAAAAAGAAACTTATAAGCCATTTTAACTTGTATTTCAATGGGAGGATTATTTGGTGGTGTGCACCCTATATGGGTTTACACCACTAAATCTATCTCCTATAAAATGCATATACATGAACCCCCATATTTGTTTGAAGTTCATCATCTCACTTATGTAATCACAAAATTTGCCAGGGTTGACCAGTAAACGTTTGAAAAAAAATGCGACTGCCAGATCTGTACCAGATGGGCATATGGTATAACGCTCTCTTAAGTTGTAAATATTTCCTAGCCTAAATTGCCAGATAGTTCCTACCTAAAAAGTTACAGAAATATTATAAAAATAGAAGCAGTGGTTTTCTCTGGCACTGGCCTGTCTCCAAATATCCTCAGCTTTATGATTATAGTAGATTCAACCCATCGTGTCACCTCTAGTACTTTTCCGAAGGTATGAGCTTTGAATGAGGGGCATGTGCAGTGGGTGAAAATTAAAATTCCACGGCATATCTATTGAAACAGAGCAGTCCGATAGCAGAGAAAAGCAATTCTATGCTTAATGAAAGAAACGTAAGCGCATTTATAGCTATACATTACTCTCAAAACATCCTGACTAATCGTATTTGCTTCAATGGTATTCAATGTAACAGGTGAGTTGAATGTTACTGACTTCTGAGGGCCTGAGTTTGGGATACGATGGAACACAAAAGCCTTTGTACTATCAATGTGAAAATTATGTGAACATGAAAGGCCAGATTATCTTAGTTGTTCAAGAAACAGATGGATCGGGCCACATGTTTTCTTTTTCTGACTCCTGTTCCAACTAATCGACGCTGTCCAAAACGTTTCCTCTGGTGACACGATGGGTTGGATCTACTATAGCTCACAGTTTCAGCCAAACACAAAACTTATGGTCATATTTCTGATTACTCAATAGACCGTATTCAATAGCCAGCCATGTTGGTGGACAAGATAGACGCATTCCAGTACTACAATACATTCACCTGTCAATGATCCCTGCGCAATCGCCAAACATGGATCGATTGACAGCTTAATGTATTGTAGTCCTGGAATGTATGCATCTTGTCCACCAACATGTCTGGTGGTTGACGTCATATTGAATACGGTCTATTCAGACCAGACCCACCGGCCCGATTTCAACAGGGAAATTTGGTCTGATGTCTGCTGCTAGATGCACTATTTATAGTGGTGTGGACCCGTATGAAGTCCAGTCAAATGTGAAAAATAAGGGGTCAACCCAAAAACAAATTGCAAAAGAAGCCGCTTTACCCGTCTATGTTTATAGGACAGGAGTCCAAATACAAATACCGAAGAAAACAATGAGAAATTAAGACGACAGATTGTTGATATCCAAACAGTGCCGAATGTAGCTCACTTGTTTCTGATGGGTGAATTCAACTTCTCTGAGATTGACTGGGTTAAAGATACAGTTAATGCAAGTAATGAGTCAGAATCACACAAGTTTTACGATACTATCCAGGACGAGTTCTTGGTACAACATGTACGGAAACCTACCAGAGTCAGGGGTCACCAAAAACCATCTTTACTTGATCTGGTAATCACTCGTGACGAGAATGAGATTGATGAGATCATTCGTCTTACACCATTAGGATGCAGTGATCATGAAGGATAAACTTGGACTTACGAAACCCATTCCAACCTGTGTACAGCTAATGAAGGTAGTTTGTCACATAACTACAGGAAGGGAAACTACCAGGAGATCAAAAGTCACTTCAACAGTATAGACTGGAAATCAATATTAAAGGATGCGAGTTGTGAAAAGTGTTTATACCAGGGAGCCTGATGGGGACCCTCCAACACTGTCACTGCAGGGGTGCAAGGCTCACGAAGATCCAGGGACAAATTTCACCGTAGATGATTTCATAAAGAAGCTCTGTGATCTAAAGCCTGACAAATCACCAGGGTTTTACTCAATCCATCCTTATGTGCTTCGAGAATGTGCAAAGGAAATGGCTGTACCACTCTTCTACATCTACAAGAAATCGATGGAGGAAGGAATAGTTCCAAAAGACTGGAAAGTAGCGAGAGTCGTTCCAATTTTTAAGAAAGGATCTAAGAACAAAGCAAACAATTACATACCAGTAAGCCTGACCAGTATGCCCTGCAAGATCATGCCATCTTAAAAAAATGTCAACACTAACAACTTGCTTTCTACAGAACAATATGGGTTTACATCGGGTAGATCGTGCTTGACCAACCTTCTAGCAACCCTTGAAGATATCACTAGCAGTCTTGATGAAGGCTTTGGAGTAGACGTCATCTACCTAGACTACTCGAAGGCTTTTGATACAGTACCTCACAAACGCCTTATCTCCAAGCTTCAAGCATATAAGATCAATGACAAGGTGATTAATTGGATTAAGGAGTTATTGGCTAACAGGAGACAGCAGGTTGCAGTCCGAGGTGAAGTGTCGAACTGGGCTGAAGGTTTGAGTGGTGTGCCACAGGAGTCTGTACTAGGACCAATACTCTTTGTACTGTACATCAACGACTTGCCAGATATTGTAACATCAACAACCAAAACTATTTGCAGACGACACAAAGCTCTACCAAAGTCACCAACGACAACAGTATAGGAGGGGACACTATACAACAGGATTTGCACTCCTTGGAGGAATGGTCCAACACATAGCTGCTCTGATTCAACGCTTCCAAATGCGGGTGTATGAATATGGGACACAACAATTCTAAAAGAGGTTACAATTTGAATGGTCAGACAATTGAAGCAGTGCATGAAGAAAAAAAAATACCTAGGTATCTTCCTCTCAATTGACTGCAAACTATCCCTACAATGTACAAGGGCTGCAGGGAAAGCAATGCAGAGTCTAAGGATCATCAGGAGAACGTTTAAATATATTGATGAGGAATGGTTTTTCATCTTGTACCGAGCCTACATTAGACCACACCTTGAATATGGTGTACAAGCATGGTCTCCATATTTGCAGAAAGATACAATGACCTTAGAGAAGGTCCAAAGAAGAGCAACAAAGCTGGTGCCTTGCTTGAAAGAGGAGTATTCAGAAAGACTAAGGGAGCTAAACCTGTACCCTCTGGAAGTGAGAAGAGTGAGGGGAGATCTTATTGAAACCTTCAAGTTCATCAATGGGTTTGACGATATTGAGGCCGGGAGGATATTCTCATTTGCTACAAAAATCACAAGGGACCATGATAAGAAAATGTACAAAAAGGGGCTGATTAAAGGTCTTAATCTCCGCAAGCATTTCTTCTCTCCGAGAGTGATAGACAACTGGAACAGACTCCCAGCTGAAGTGACCAATGCCAAAAACAGTAAACCAATTCAAGAACAACTTCGATTAATACCTGAATGAAAATGGAAATGGGGTACTAAAAGGCATTAGCCTATAACAACTTCCCATCAAATCTTAAGTGTAAGTGTGTTTAACTTGGAATAGGCCGAAAAACAACATTATGAGAAGTTTACCGAAATCGGAGGAGTCGAACAGTGCCTAATTTGCATATTTTCAAAATGGCCGCCATTCAAACTGATTTTGCCTATATATCTTGGGAGATCCGAGATTGCTAGAGACTTAATTCTAGTGTCTATATCCATGTTCTGGGAGTCCAGAAATTTAATTAGGTATATATTTATATAATTGGGTCATTTATTCTTGCCTTATTTACATAAATACAACACGGCCGTCATTTGGAACCACTTTTCACTATATCGTAGGATCTGAGCCTGGAAAAGGCTACATCCTGGTTTATATACCATGCATGTTCTCGGAACACGAGGCAGGCAGAGGTGTCATCAACAAATTTGTTATGCATTTAGCCTAGGTAATTGGTAATAAAAGGTGTGGACGGTATTCAACGATTACCCCCTTAAACCTGAAAATATGTGAGAGATTACAAGTGGACAGCAGGATCTGGAGGGGAGGGGGTTCACAAGGGCATCCCTGTGAAATACCTCCACTTATACCATGTTGCGGCCAGTCTGGTGTTGACTCAATTAAGCATTGAAAAGAAAAAATGCAGCATCAATAATCTTAAAATAAACAACTAATGATTAAAGTCAACGTGAAAAAATTGCTTTTTAACAAAACATTCTGGAAGAAATTTTACATCCAGTTTGCCACTCAAAAGGCAAAACAGCTTGCAGGGTACCTGCAAAACAACATGGCCTGAGCATACAAAATGTGCAAGTATGTAGAGGTATATGCAAAATCCAGAATGAGTTTGTTTTACAGATCCCGAGATAGAGTCCAAAATGGTTTTCAAAATGGCCGCCATTTGATTTCTATGCATATTGATAGAAGAAATAACCAAATGATATAACATATGTTCTATTTTGAATTCTGTGACCTAAAATCATAGGATAGGATCCGAAGTTTCTATCAATCCCACGATGCTTGAGACCTAGAGATCCCCAGATTATAGTTTAAAAGAGTTTGAAAAAAAAATGGCGGCCATTTTGAATTTCTGCGAATTAGGCCCTGTTCCCAATACCCCGCTTTGGAAAACGTTTTGGTATGTGTTTTGTTAGATTTAGTTAATTACATGAAGGTAAGCGGTTTCTTTGTTATTCTGTTTTAGGTCAATCATTATTTTGACTATCTAATATCGCGTTAGACGAAACAATTTTGGCGGTTGTTTTGTCAGCCACGGCAAGAACTTATCTTGCGAGAGAAGCCAAGGCATTGAGGGGAAAGTACAACCCATCTGCAATCTGCCCTACTAGCATCCATGCAATATTTGGTCTCAAGAAGCCTGATCCAAATAAAACTTCACTGCCTGCTGCTATATGATGCGAGTTTCCGGAATGAATTTTTTTGAAAAGAATACGCGGACATTGGGCGCGTCAAAACTCAGTTATCTTGCTGCCAGATTCAATGTCAACAGACAAACTTGCCCGTTTCATGGTCACTTGCGGCCAAATGACCGCCGACGAAGTTGGAGGGGAATATGAAGCCAGGGTCAGCCCAATCCAGTGTGAGAGAAGGCCGTCGGTTAAAATTGATTGTTTACTTGACCTGATCCTTATCTGCTAGCCGGAAGAAGGTACATCCAGGGTAGATGGATGCCGTCCATACAGATGACTCTTAGATGCTTGCATGAAATAGATGAAAAGAAAAAAGACTATACAATGATTATAACAATTGACACACACAACCAACCCCAAACTAATACACTCATGCTTATGTGGCTTCTTTAATAATTAACGAAAGTTGTTGAAGATATAGATTCAGTGTATGTTGAATCCTTTGTAGTGATAACATTGGTCACGTCACGCGTCGGTCGCTGTCCGTGGTCAAGTGATTCTATGAGATTTTGGCCTGAAAATTATGCTCCTGGGCCAATATGGTAGGGACCATATGTCCTGGAGCATAAATAATCTGGAACAATACATGTCCCCGGACCCCCTGCCTATGTAATTTAATTGCCCAAAGACAGGGTTTGTTTGATTTTTTTTAAATCCGTTGATTTAATCGCGATTGAAATCGCGATTAAATCACTGCATTAGGGACTGTTCATTTTTTGCGAGAGAGGTGGATGGGAAAATATAGGGATTGTGTTTTAAAGCTCAACAATATAGGGGCGTATGATATGAAAAAAAGTTCCAAATCACTTTTTAACTCCCCCAGTGACAAGCAGCTTGGCACGGCGGTGGCAGGTGATGATGGTCGTAGTATTGGTGTTTGGTGGATGGTTGTATGATTGATGTCCTTAACGCTGATGAAAAAAAACGAGAATGGTTGAATTTAAAGGAATGTTTTAAAAGTTTGCTATATATTCCTATGTACAACCGATAAGAACAAAGGTATGGAACGCCGTTAATTTTGTATCATTATAAAAACTACACTGTTTTTTTGGTCTGTTGTTATAGCAGATGTTTATACAAAAAGCCGCCACAGACAACACTATATAAAACACATGTTATTGTACACGTAATTAGAACACATGCTATAGAAACATAATGTGATAAGATAAACAATATGTGTGGTATGTCCAGAAACACAGACACAAATCAGGAAATTGCCTTCATATAGGGAGTGTCTTAATAAAGCCTCTTGCAAAGTGACCGAAACATCGTTTGTATGATCTCAAAGAGACAGACGAAATCACATTATAACGTCGTACGAAAAGGTTTTTAAACAACGGTGTTTCAGGCGAGTATTTTGTCTTTACCGATGACTTGTTTCCTACAGCTTTGTGTCTGCATGATTTTGTATGTCTAGATTATTATGTCTATATGAGAGGTGTTTCAATAATTGTCTCTTGCGTTTCTATGACTTTGTGTTTCTAAACATTGCATTGAGAGGATTTGAGCTACTTAAACCTCTTGTGAATTACTGTCATGAAGAAGTCAATACAAATTAATATGTGGGAGAAAATTCTACGTCGCGCTGTTTCTCACAAATATATTATACCGACGTGTCCCAAAAAACGCAACCAATTGGTGGCAGGCACCATAAGTTTTGAACAAAAAGCAAGTGGACTATATTCTTTGTTGTAAGGTAAGATGAAAGGTTAGCTGTGTCCATGTTAAAGTTAGCAAGGTAAAGTCATTTTTTTAAGTAGGCTCCAGAATCAAGTAACCTGCAGGACCACCAGTGAACAATTGAGGCGCTATTTTAACTACAAATATGGCAATTTTTTCTGTACGTGTGCGCCAGAACCACCGATATGAATCGCTAAGTCCAACCACCATTTTCCCCGTTTTTAAAAAGATAGCGGCTGTTGCAACAATATTAACATATGAATGTTTCCATTGGGAAACAGCTAAAAAACCATGCATTTTAACACATTAAAAGATCGAATTAGGAATGTTGTATCAAACAAATCCTCGTATTGCAAAATAAGACGGCATTTGGATTAGAAGCTAATCATTCATCATCATTTGTTACGGCACCACAAAGAGTTATTAAACCCAAATATTTAAAACCAATAAAACAAACCCCAAAACTTTCCAATTGACAGAATTGAAGATAGGAATTGTTTTGATGTTTGTGTTGAAAACAAGGTGTTTTCCTTTATAAAGTGGAATGTAACTTATTTTGGAAATAGCAAGTTGCAGCCAACGCAGGTATCATTTTATGTAACGTGGAGTTTGTGTATGACTTAGTCATAGTTTTATTTCTTGAAACATTTTATCACAATAAATTAATGTTTAATAATGTTTATTTTATCAGTTAATAATTATGTACAAGCGTCATTGACCAGTAGATGAAGTAGAAGTTGTTCTGCAAGAAATTTGGGTAAGTAAATGTTGATTGCATCAATATTGTATTTAACATTATTTTCTCATTGCCAGATATATATATATATTATATATAATCTGAGGAGCAGTATTAAATATGAATAAATGCGAAAACTGCACGTATGGCGGCAAAATTGTAAATGGGTTTGTCCACAGCATTTACTGTACTTTTGACTCTTTCACCGAGATATAGAGATATATAGATATATGAGAATATCTAGTAGAGATAGAGATATAGAGATACTATAGATATATATCGATATATATATAGATATTATAGCGAGTAGATATAGAGATATTTAATATTATATATATTTTTTAGTTATAAATATATATAGTAGATATATATATTCACATCACGTGTATTGCAATAGTCAAAAAAGAAACGAACACACCAATAAAGGAATAAAAAAAAACAATGCCACAGGAACACTGCAGTTGCATGTTGAGCGACCGGTTTTTGTTTTGTTTAACTGCAGTCCAAATGTGACGAATGAATTTGATACATTCCGGGGATACGTTTTGCGCAAAATTCGAGTTTGTGTTTTTGTGACGCTTCAGATACACTAATCGTTATCAATCATCAGTGCTGTTTATCAAAGTCTTATCAATTATGGCAAAATACAATCTATCAAAGGGGTGTCATCAATAAACATTTCAAATCAGTAATGCACCATTACGCAGTTAACGTGGTTGTTGCCATTTAATCCCGGATTAGTTTACGTATGATATTTTTCATATTTTTGAAAAGAAAAAAAAAGGAATAATCAACAATAATCTATCCCTACTTTTGATTTACCAAAATTGCCAGCCCTCCAAATTGGATCGTCCCTCTTAGGCTTCCAAACTTTATAGTTTCAGTAAACAAGGGAAAGTTAAAATTAATGCAGTATTCACGGAATTTTACAGGAATATAAATGTATTCATATACAAATTTTAGACACACGAAAGCTTCCTGTGATGCGAAAGGCCGAAAGCTGATAGCTTGTACGCACTACTTGTGCAAACGCACGATATATGTAATATGGTCGCAGGGTCGAGGCTGCATGGGATTGTTAACAGAGTGTTTCAAACTTGGGTGACTCGCGCTATTTAATATTTCTAGTATATGCATTGACAAAATCTCCAGGGGAATCCTCTCTGTACTGTTGAAGATACGCAATTTAAGCTGCAAAATGTAGAAGAAATGATTTACAACACTTAAAAGTGGATAACAATTCAATTAAAAAACGACTCCATGTTTAAAAAAAATCAAAAACTTAAAAAATACAAAAACATTCAAATTTTGAGATTTGTTTGTCCAAGGAGGAGATTTCAGGATCGCCATTGTGTCTATGTAGTAATTCTTATACAACAATCCAATATAGTTTTTTGTCTTGCTGTTTTCGCTACAGAAATACCTTGAAGTGAAAACAAAAGGTGATGGTGATTTGCGTTATTTAAATATAAAACACAAAGGCCTGGATTAAGTATTTAATCTAGATAATTATAAATTTCACAATTTGTTGTACCAAACAAATGATTATCATCTTAATCCTTTGAGGGAATTTTGATGGATAGATCGGACTAGATTGACATCAGTGACCAAGATTCGAGCTGTATTTTTTCGGACGCCGATATGTGATATATGATTCTCGTTGCACTTTAATTATCTAAACTTCCACCACTGCCAACCACATCTTTACTAATACCCAGGCACTAAATTCAATTTTTGATTCCGATTAGCAAACCTGTAGGCTGTTTGTACACGCCAGGGTTGGTGGTATATGGATTTTTACGCGCGGATTGAGTCGTGTTTATGAGTTGCAATAGTGATTAGGAGCATTGAAGTCTGGGTTTTTATCTCGATTGCTACTCATACTCTAAGACAATACTTAAAATAGGTTATTATTAAAGACTGAAAGAAAATCTACTTGCGGTGGTCTTTTAATTGCTAAATATGTTGTGTCCAACTTTGGCTGTTTGAGCGTCAAAAACTTTAATATTCGCCTGTGCAATCTACCACTAGAACTTTGTCAGCCATAGGGCTACATCCCTTGGTTGATGTCATTACACAATCTCCATGTCACTTTGATTGGTGTGGTATTGATCTATCCATTGGTGATTATGGTTATAAGTTAACTTGGTTTGTCCAGCAGTCGGCGAATATTGCAGCATATGAGTGATCCCGTCACGCATCTGCATCTTGTACATTTGGTCCACCTATTTTGGGCCGGCGACAAATTGTGTATAACAGCTCAACCTCTATTTCTAAACTTTGGCGTCCATATTGCACAGTTTGAAGATATGGATTTTCAGAGAAGAGAGTGAGTGAAGTGCTTGGGAAAAACGTTATGTAAAATCTATATAGCTCTATGTGCTACGGCAATCGTTCCTTGCCTGTCGATGGCAGCGAATGATGTTTGAACCGCAGGGTCAGATAAATTGATGTTCTTTGGAACGACCGACGTTAATTATTTTACCAAACCTCTGCTCTGCTCTACTCGCTATGCTCATATAAATTACCTATGCAGTATAATATGTTTTTATGTGCATCAACGACAGCATCGCGGTTCAGTAAAGGTGCAACGAGAGATTTTGAGGCACCCGCAGAAAAAATTGTGTCAGAATATATGTCATATAGATAGAACATCAAGAGATTTTCCTTGCTTGATTTCGCTACAGACATGTTAAAAGAGAGGAGAAAAAGGCGATTTTGATGTGCTTATATTTCAATGTAAAAATGAGGCTGAATTCGTATTCTCCTATAAGACGAAAATTAGAAATTTCCCAATTATTTTAAAAAAAATTTCTTATTTTTTTTAAAACAAAAATAGTTGTGTTTCTTAAAGTTTTGAAAAGCTTTACATCATGGCAAAAAAAAATCAGTTAATTTCGATTTTTAGGGACACCGATATATGAAATCTCTCGTTGCACCTTTAATCATGCTTGTTTTAAAGGAAACTCCAAATGCACCGTGAAAAAATAAAAACCTTATTGCAGTATACAATGCTTAAACTTATAATACAATCTCATTTTCACATTAATTTAGAATAAAGCCAAATCCATTATATTGAACGACAAATTGTAAATATTTTCCTGCCGATGGTTACCGTATACGAGCAATAAAATAGAAGCAAACGTCCTAGGTAAGCGGTCAGTAGTTAAATAAACTTAGTGTATATTAAGCCTTAATAGCGACACTGCATTGCAGGACAGGCGTACATCCCAGTTCATAACTAATCTACTTTCATGCCACATATTCACTAGTATTTATGTTGCAATAAATTATCTTTCAAATTAACAATCGGCTAAAAATATTATATATATTTTTCCGTTGAGAAATCCACACAAACACTCTTCAATTCCCATTTAGATTAACAAACACATATGGTCTTTGTCTTTTTGACAGTGAAATTTTAAGTGATCGAAGGAAATTCAAAATGGCACCACAAACGCTCAATACAACTATGGATTACCTATGTTTATTTCTTAAGAATATTATCGTATAATGTAACTGATTGCATGTAACTTTATTGGATGCTACTACAAGAAAACATTATAGGGCTATCATTGTCTCTCAAAATGGCGGCTAAAAGCAGTAAGAGGGCTGACATTTAGGTGGATACATTAATGTAATCACTTTAGCTCTATTTGCTGTTGGGAATTAATTCGTTCTCTAAATGGTGTTATAACAATTATTTATTACCTCAACTATACTATAGCTACTGAATCTCAGAGATGCCAGTGAGTTTTACCAAAACATCTGATAAAAGCGCGTAATCTATAGGGTAAAAATGACACATACCTCGGCTTGAAAATAAACGGCGGAGAAAATTTGGGAGTAGTAAAAAAAAAAATTAAATTCAGATAAAAAAATACGAAAAATCTGGATCTCTTGGAATCTCTTAAAACAGCGGGAAAATTCAAAATGGGCTACTAAAAGTCACGTAACACTACACGGCTTAGTCGATTTTAGTCAAAAATTGTATTTTGACCGCCATTTGTATTATTATGGCAGTCAATTTTGGGCAAAACATGAAGCCCACAAGGTGTTTAAGGTAGTAAAGCAACAAAAAATAATCATCGCATCATTAAATTACGGGATCTAAGGAAAACGTTTGTCGTTCTGTACGTATATTGATCATTGGGGCAAGCCATGTTTGATGCTTTGGGTTTTACGGCCATAGATGGTTTAAGGCCTCAAAAAATAGACATTTTGCTTTGTAGATAGAAAGTCAAATGCCTTTGTACATTAAGAGACAAGTTTGCAGTTTTATACACTGTTAAAAATAAACCTTTCAAAATAATTTTGATGTAGTGTTTTGACTGCCAGCTGGGACTCACTACATGCAGACGTAAAATAACGGAGCCGTAAAAAATACGAAAACCATTGCACGGGGACAATGTAAAATAACTCCGTAAAATCTCAGCTTCAACGTTTATTGTTGGTTTTTGACTTTTTTAAACAAATCTTTAAGAATTAAACCGTTTTAATTCTTCTCTACAAGAAATTTTAACGTTGTAGCGATGGCAGTCTATATGTGTGTTGGTAATACTTTTCAAATGAAACTAAAAAATAATACAAAAAAGGAGGAAAAAAGGTTTTTTAAAACTTTTTAAAAATTTTCCTTTTTTCCCTTTTATAATTTTTTAAATGACGTTAATTACGACGTTATTTAACACTTTTATAGGGTTGAAACGATTTTCATCGTTCAGATTCTACAATTAAAAACAGTAAGTTAAAAAAGAACGTAATATTACAGAAAAATATAATAACGGTCAGCTTATAATACTACCCTTTTCAAAATGTGTAGTATTATTTTTTAGCCATGTTATTACATTTTTCTGCTGCCAATTGTAATGTTATGGTAGGTATAGGTATTTAAAGCGTGAAGATTATGAAATTAGTGGAAGAGTTACCGCTTAATTAAAAGGGTTACAGTCTGTAAAAATTAGGAACATTTTTATCAGGGTAGCGGTTTTTGACGGGATAGGGGGGATCTCATTTTAGCTCATTTTATGGCAAAGTTGTAATTTGTGCCGCCATTTTTTTTTACTTCTAAATTCGGTGGTTTGGCCCAAAAGCTTATTAAAATCACATACTCTACAACCATTCCAGCCCTCCTGCACAGTGGCCGGGCTAATTTACGCTAGGCCCTGGGGTGTCCCACACTTTTGGGTATATGGCGGCCACTAGTTTCGTTTCGACGCGGGCTGTCTTCCCCCACGTCCCCCCTTTTTCCTGCCTATCTTTCCTAGTGTTTGCGGTGCCTCCACTCTTGTTTACGCTACGGCTTTTTGCGGCCCCGTGCCTCTTTCCGTCTTCCACCTCCCCCTGGCCCCGCGCCCGCCATGGCCCTTGTGCCCCCCATTGGCTCCCCTTCTCCCTGCCCTCCCCACAACTCAAAATGTACCCCTTTAATGTACAAAGGAGAATGTCGGTGTTTTTGAGCCAACACAATAAAATTCCATTTGTGATCAGTAAACTAACCCAAATACGTAAAGAAATGGAGACCACACACGCTAAATACAAGCAAGCTAATCATAAGTTTAATCTTTACAATATAAGCGGAATTTTAATTATTAAATAATTGTTTAACTACTACCAGAAAACCTATGGCCTATCATTTTTGCCCAATATGGTGGTCAATAAGAAATACAAAATGAAATAGCGGTCACCAAATCGATTTAAAATGTGTATTTTACATGAAAGTGGTATGTCATGTTTATATTTCCAGCTGTTCTTAAGAGAATCCGTAGCTAGATATAGTATAGTAATAAGCGTTTTAAATAATTGTAATATACACCATTTAGAGCAACGAAATAATTCCCCACAATTAAAAGTGATACATTACTGTAATAAACGCAAATGTCAGCCATCTTGAATTCTTTTTAGTCGCCATTTTGAGAAACAATGATAACCTTTTTTTCTTGTATAGTAACTCAACAATAAGTTAACAATGCATCAGTTACTGTACGAAAATATCCGTAAGAATAAACATACACATTATTATTATAATCCATCAATGTATTCAGCGTTTG
Source organism: Ophioderma brevispina (assembly GCA_023653785.1). Lineage (NCBI taxonomy): Eukaryota > Metazoa > Echinodermata > Ophiuroidea > Amphilepidida > Ophiodermatidae > Ophioderma > Ophioderma brevispina. The sequence goes on along the minus strand of JAMKCH010024098.1, from coordinate 19,423 downwards.
TGGCGGCCATTTTGAATTCTTTCGATCATTTGAAATTTTACTTTGTCAAAAGTAAAGACCTATGTGTTTGTAATTAAAATCTGAAAGTTTTTGTGTGAATTTCACATCGTATTTAGGCCGCCATGTTGATTTTGAGTAAAAAATCAGGGTGGGCCAAAAGCTCATTTTGATTATAGTTTATGCAACATAAAATACTAGTGAATATGTGGCAGGAAAGTAGATTAGTTATGACCTGGGATGTACCTGTCGTACTGGCACATTTTCAAAAAATATGAAATTTCTTATTTGCTCTCACAGACAGTGATTATAACCATTATGTATCTGCAAAAACCCCGCTTTGTTTGAAATTGAGTTCACCTTTAAGATAACGTGCACATTTGAAAATAGTGGCGCCCTCAAAGAGTTTTCAAATTGGTTCATTTTTGCATGCAGTGCATGACTGTCAAGCTTTTTATACATAGCCTCCACCCACCTGAAATGATTCTAGAAGCCCAATCAGCGCTGTTTAGGGTAAACAGAACGATTTTAAGATCAAATGACTCCAGAGCATGGACCTAAATAGAAACCGGAGGACCCGCATATTCCCCGAACGGCGGAACCAATTGAGGGCCCAAAGTATTATAATAGCATACGCACTTCATTATCAGAGTTTTGGTCACCACCATATTTTTATTCATTTATGCCGGATCGCTCATCTAGATCTGCTCTTTGTAGATTAAGAAGAGTTGTTCTCATTCATTAATGATGGAGAAAGGTTCGTCATCTCTCACTTATACACAGAAGACCAGAAAATGTCATTATTGTAACTGAAGGGGGGAACGAAGTTGAGGATGTTTCACTAATAATGAAATGTACTCTCTATACTGACTTGCGCAATAAGCTAGAACTTTCTGATATTGATGAGACTTTTGACACAATAATTTTGTCAAATAATGTAATTCTCATTCGCATCATGGTGTCAATGATAATTAAATTTGGCATTATTAATTTTTGTTAAATCTGCCTTTTTGATATGCGCTCTAAGACTGTCCTTTGTATCTTTCTACGTTTATGTCTTCTGGTAATGTTGCACCTTTTAGTCTGTTTTTTTTTATGAATTGTATTTGACTATACTACATGTTTGGTGAATGTCAATAAAATACTTTGACTTTGACTATTTGGTTTACGTATCGTCGTATTTGGAAAGTCTTATGCATATTTATGAGAAACGCGGGTATTTTATGTTCGTCACACTTAGTGAGTGAAAACAACAACAACAACTGATGCCACATGCTATCTCACGGACTCAAATATCTCTTTTCCTAAGCAAAATTAACAGGGATCATCTGGAGACTTTTTGTGCATTATGGATGCAGGAATCTTTTTAGAAGCATGGTTTCTTCAATCGATTGGTTTTCGCATAATTATTGCAGAAAAATCGGCCGATCAGACAATGGAACACTGGGGAAATGCAACACCGATAACATCGCGTGACGCACAGATTTTTATATGCGTGTGCTTGCGCCTCAACAGTGACGACACGCGCGTGCTTACGCAGCAACAACCACGGCGCGCTGTGTGTGAGAGAAATCGGTTACGGGCTTGGGCTATTCCACAATACACGGGATTCCCCTCTTGGTTATATTCCAGTTCTATGCTCCAGAGTCATTAATTCAGTAGACGACGGAAATGGCTTTTACACAAGAAAACATTCGCCAGAGTTGATTCCCACAGCATCCACCTCGTTTGACTGGTTTGTGACCTTTGTGCGGGCGCGTAGCCAGCCCGGTGGTTCCGAGGGGGCAATTTCCCGGTAGGTGCAACAAATGTCCCGATCACAAGCAAATATTTCCCGGTCGCAGGGCAAAAGAATCCAAAAAGGGGCTGATTTAACATGAATATCCTGTTTTATTTCCCGATTTCCCCTCAAGATTTTTTTCAGAGGGGGCACTCTGCCCCCCTTCTCCCCACCTGGCTACGCCACAGCCTTTGTGGTTTTAATATCAATGAGTAAAAGTGTATGATATTGATGTAATAGACACATTTGTTGATTAAAGTTACGGCAAACTTAAAGCGGCACTGGCACATTTTCACAAAATATGAAATTTCTTCAATTGCTCTCAAATTATAGTCTAGGCCATTGGAAGAACAGAAATATATTTTACACATAAAAATAACATACCCCAAAACAGAGAGGGACATTGATATGAGCATAAAGACATCCAGGTAATTTGTAGGCCAACTTTTAAGTTTTCCATAACTTTAATCAACAAATGTGTATATTACATGAATATTTTTGACTCGTACTCACTGATATTAGAACCACAAAGGTTATAGACCGGGCAAACAGTGTACATAGCGTGGGAAAAGAAGGAACATGCATACGGCGGGCGTTGTTTTTGTTGTTAAACGCCATTTGGTCGTCTGCTGAATGTAACGTCGCCGGCGACGTTCGTTTAAACGCGTTTTAAAAATTAATAAAAGCGTTCTGTTTACCCATCGGAAGATGACTTTGGTCTTATCCTTAATAATTTCGGGTGAGGGCTTTTGCATATAAAAGCTTACCAACCATGCAAAAAATATCGATTTTGCAAAAATCTGATGGGCGACACTATTTTCAAAGTGCCAGTTGGCTCTGTTAAAAGTTGCCTACAAATTACCTGGATTCTTCACGAATGGGGGAGCGTGGCCTCCGTAGCGTTTAGGGGTTACTTGGCCCGCTGTGGCACAAATTTTATCAAAAATCCCGGTCCGAATCCGGTGGGGTCAATGAGGGGATTGATGCGGGATTAAATTCTCTGGATCTGGATGATACCAGCTATTGATTATATACAGAATACCGACTCTTCTCCAAGTTCACTTGGAATTGGGCAAATGGATCATGAAAGGCATCCCGTCCTTTCGGAGGGGACGTTCGTAAGCTTAAGCCGCGGTCGCGTGGTTTGTAAGAGGTCAAAATGTACATTACGTTAGTTCCGAATAAGAGTAAGGGTGACAACCCCTGGCTGTTCCCAATTCGCACCCAGGAGAAAAGAAGGGGACAAAGTGGGAGGCCCTAGGCATGGAAAAAGAGGGGCAACGGATAAGGAATGGAGGAAGGGGGAAACTAAAGAAGGAAAAAAATACAAAAGTAAAGGCAAAAGGGACTATGTGGGGAGGAAGATAAGAGAAGGAAGACTTTATTATAATATACGTGTGAGGAAAGAAAACGAGAAAGTAACCAGGTTGAAAAAATAAATTTACTCAATATGGAGTAAACAGGGTGGACGCTCTTGTAAAAAAGAGGTAAAATGTACTCGAAATGGAGGAAAACTAACTCAAAAAACTGGAGGGAAATTTAAATCCATTTCGAAGTAAGATTTACTCATTTTACCCCTGTTTGACTCCATATTTTTTACAGTTAGAAGATTTAATGGTGTTGGCTGTGTCAGTTCAAGCAGACACTCAATTTTGTGATACTTGTATTTGAAACCAGCGCATGGGACACCCACAATTAGCACACACTGTCCCCGGGCCCTCAAAAGGTTAGGGCACCTTGAGGATTTGTTTGTAATGTAATAACTTCAGAGTCCCACTATTAAAATGTCCTATGTCCATTGGACAGTGCGGTCATTATCGATAGTCTCTAGGACACGGAGATATGGTGTATATTGGCATCCCCTAAATTTTAAAACATATGCGTCTAGGATTGTGAATTCAGGGTATGTGTTATGACGTCTCATGGACGCTAAGGTCAGAAATACCTTCGAACACAAATAAATGAGCCTGTGCACAAGTGATCTGAATTTTTATAATTAAAACAGATTTTATTTTAAACTGATTTGTAAGTGGTTCAAGAAATTTGGTATGTCCAAAAAACCATGACATAAATCAAAGTACACAATCAACACACAATTTATAACTGAACTAATGTTCAAAAGAGGGCCAGTTCGTTGCAGTTTAACGATGAATGTCCTCTCAGAAAAGACTCCAAAATGAAAGAGACACAAGTTATACAAAAACTCCTAACGGTATTATATTCCAAAGGGAATATTCTCAGTCCTGAAGTAATCTTGTCCAGCAGGTAAAGAAGAAAGGTTTAAAGTAAATTAAGTCCCTCGACGAAAAATCCACAGTTTTATATTTCAGTCCAAGACTAAGCACCAAGATTCTTATCGTCCACAATTGGAATCCTTACTTTTGATTCCCAGCACTTCGGCTTCAAAGACCGACAGTAAGTAGAATAATTACAGCAACTCGGCTCACACGGAATATAATACTGGCACCGGTGTGGAACGGAATATATCTAACATTATTGTAGATTAAAACTAGCGATATCCATTACTGCAAATAGCTGACATTGCAATTGCTTGACGCGAGAGAGGGAATTAGCTAAAATCTCAAATATATATGACTTCAAAAAGATCCCAGTCTAAAATGACAATTACAAAACAGCATCATTGCAGAAGCAACATTTTTTTAACCTGAATCACATCACTTTCCATATATAACCTATGGGGAAATCCCTGATCTACCATGTTTGATCTCAAAAAATTTAAAAAGTTTCTAAGTTTAGCATCCGTGGGGAATTCCCCACTTCCCCTAGTTTGTTTTATATTAAAAAGGTGCATTCACTTGCACAAACGACACTAGGGGTATTCCCCTTTCTCTCTTTATAGTAAACAAGATACTTTTCCCGTAGGAAACTTTTCTCAAATTAAAATTGAGAAAATAATATTTTTTAAAGTTTAATCAGTAAAAATGGAGGCTAGATAACATTCCTTCCCCCTCTCTTAAAAGTAAAAATTTAATTGAAATGAAAAATTTTCCAAAACTGGCTGTATACCTGTAACATTTTGTGGTTAATTTTACATTACAGTTTACCCATGCAATTTTACACTTTTTGTTAAATGTTCTTGCATTGAGCCTTCATTATATTACATAAGTTGAAAATACTTAAATTTCTGAACAAAAATTTAGCAGATCTGGACAAATGGCATATGCTAAGACTTATCTTTTCCTTTGATATGTCTTATGTCCAGATGGATCTTGTTGTAGAGTTTAAACTCCACCTGACCAAGTCTCTGAATTTCTGTTTTCATCTTGTGGAAAGTCAACGGATTGTGATCCGTGTAACTAGAACTGGGTGCAATGCGAGTACTCAGTACACTTCAAAATTTTGCTTAATGACAGTAGTAGCAATTGCAAGGCATGTTTTCAAGGTTGGTAGTTTCTGATGTTTGATCCAAACTTCTTGGAGTAATAAGTTAGTGTAAGTAAAAGTAGTAATAACATCAGGATGATCTCATCATTTTCATGCTTGCATGACACCTCCACCACAGCCTACAACACTGGCATCAAAACGCCAACTTGAATTGTTTCTGAAGTCTGGCGCAATCAAAACTGGCGCATTCATCAAAATAGATTTGATTTTCTCAAACGCTTTGGAAGTGCTTTTTTTCTGCCGAACAATTGCGTTTTCTTCGAAGGTGGTCAGCGGACACGCAATCTCTGAGCAAATTTGGAGAGTAATTTCTGTAATACCCGACCATCCCTAAGAATCTCATGAGATCTCTTTTACTCTGTGGTGTTGGGGGAATTTCTCAATTGCTTCAACCTTTTTGCAGTGATTGGCCTAAATTTGCCTTGTCCTACAACATGCCGTAAGTATGTGACATTGCATGGCAACAAATCACTTTTCACCAGATTCATTAAACCTGCTGAGATAATCCTCCAACCCATCGAGGGAGTTGTCTCATGTGTTCTCCCATGTTTCACTGTACAAAAGGAGATCTAGACATAGGGCTCCACAATTCTATATGTCTTAAAACTCTGTCACAACCTCTGAATGTTGCGGCAGAATTTTGAGACCAATGCCATTTTTTAGGTATAGGCCATCGGGCGTACAAAAGGTGATTGCTGAATGAATTGAATTGAAATTTCTTTGGCACGGTCAATGGGGGGAACTTGTGCCAATCCCCCTCAAACAAATCCAAATTTGCCAACAAATTTGGATTTCCAACTATATCTATTGCAATCATCAATTCCGTGGGGTCGGATATGAGTCGGTTTTGGAAAACAGAGGTTGATTTTCGAAAATCTGTGACAAACGAAATGGAACCCTCAGTTGGGAACCAGCATACATTTTTTTTTGGGGGAATCCATTCACTATTGCTTTGCTTACTATTCCATTGTCTAACTTGTATTTCACCTCATTCCTGATAGGTTTCATGTGCAACTTGATCGGATTCACTCTATAAGGATGGTGCTTTACAGGTTCGGAGTCACAAAATCTATGTCAGGGGTTATGACATGTGTATCAGGGTACGTCAGGGAATATGTTTTCCCACTCATGAATTAACTCTTCAATTCACCTTGTGACTTTGTGGGGAGGTGACCCCTTAATTTTCTTGTCTAAATTGGCAAAATATGTCAGAATTTTGCTTTGACACCTATCATTTTCTGTTGTTTACAGTGCTGTTTTGTTCAAATTCTAACTCTGTTGATTGTTAACATTTGTACACCATCAACTCTAGATGACATTACCACATGCAGGGCGTATGTCATCAATATCTTTCCATTTTTCATTATACTCTTGCGCAATTATGTGAACATAATTGTCGAACTTTAGTCTACCTGGTGTTTTTGATCACCCCCATAGTCAAGGTCTCCCACTTTGCTCTCAATCTCAAATGGTCCAGAAAAATTGGCTTGAAAGGATGCCCTGTATTGGGAAAAAAGTGCCAAAATCTGTCACCTGCGTTTGAATACTCTGTTCCAGGCATCTTTGTCATACCAGGTTTCTTTTTGCCTGACTCTGTTTGAGATGTTGTTTGGCAATTTCTGTGGCTCTTTGAGGCTTGTGTATGAATTGAGACACATAGTCTAACAAATTCACATCAGGATTTTACACAACCATTTCTTTCAGTAGTTTCAATGTCCCGCTTACTTTGTGACCAACACCATCAATGGACTAATCTAATGACTCTTGACAGCCTCCATGGTAGGCAAATAACAAGGAAGATGATTGAACTCCCTCATCCCATCCCTCTCAAATTCAAAACAATAGGTTTGATCATTGTTTTCAATGTTGTGGTACCTTTCTAGGGCCCTTGGGATTCTGGGTGGGATGCTGAAGAAACTGTACTGGGAAATTTCCCAACTGGCCAATAACTTGTTGGAACCAAACCTGACCTGAAACATTTGAGCCTTGATCATGACTGAATTGATTTTGCGAAGGCCTTACATAGGGTGAAAAATTTGTTAGAGCTTTCACTATATTCTGTGCCCCTAAGGATTTATCAAGGGGTATAGCCCTCAGGGAATCTTGTGGAACCACACATGATGGTCAGTAAATACTGATTCCTGACTTGGTCTTGGAAAGTTGGTCATCCGCAATCTATTAAACTCTACGAAATGGCTCAATCAAGGTGGTATTGGTTGCAGGGAACAGTAGGAATTCTGATTAGGCTTGCCACCATTTGACATGTGTGACATGTCTTACAATACTCAGACACATCTTTCTGAGTGTAGGCCACCAAAATGACTCTATTCTGTCATGTGTTTTTCTCACACCTAGGTCCGGCAATGGGACTATCATGGGCTATGCTATCATTCCCTATGGTATTACCTTTGGCACTACAATTATATGCACAACCTTTCCATTCTCATCTAAAAGTGAATCGGGTGGCCGCCATTTTCTAATGAGGCCACCATTTGTTTGTTTGTGGAAACTACAGGAATTTTGCCCGGCTTCCTCTTGCGACAATGCCCTCTCACTTATTTCCTTAGGGATGGGTCGTTGTGCGCTCATTACCGCTGTCATTGCTCTTAAAGGGTCCCCTTTACAGTCCTAACTCTATCATGCTCAGCGACTGGATTTCCTTGTTTACCAGCTTGTCACTTTGTTTGTGCCCAGAGCTGGTGTTCACAACCGGGAATTTAGTCTCCCCTGAAGAGGGCCGATGACCTCCAAATTCCTCTAAATTTTGAGAGAAAAGTACCTCTAAATTTGGGACCAGTCATCCTCGACGCTCTCCTGGATGTGTATGAGTATTTTGACCATCACCTGCTCACTGTTTTCCTGTGAGGCTTTTTGGTTCCATTGACCTAGTTATGCACATGCGGGAAAAAATGTTATTTCCTCATCAAATTTATTCCCACTCTGTACAGGGCACCGGGAAACTATGGATCTGGGAGTACTTTCCCCCTGACAAATCATCCTAAACAACATGGATACCCCTTTACTGGGAGTTCTTGTCAAACACCAATTGTGACAGTTCCAGACAACCAAGTCGGGATTTCAAATTCATTTTGTGAAGAGGGAACACGAATACAATCCATACCTATCCCCTGAATCAATGCACTAGTTCCTGTGGAAATCTCAATATCAAATGGAAGTGCATCTCCCAATATCATGGACTGCCAAGCACGTGTCCCGCATGAATTCTAATGGGTTTTGGATCTAAACACTCACATGAAAGTGACTGACACCAAATCCCCTCCAAAAAACAAAAAGGCTTAAAGGCATCACTTACTTTTTCTGTTGTCATTTCCCTTTTGTGGGATTCTTGTTTCTGACAGAAGAAGACTTTTGACCTCAAAAGTAACTGCAAACCTATTGGTTTTTTGACTCACTTTTGGCCCCCTCCTTTTGGGTGGAAAGCCATGTATCTCCCATACACCGTGACATAGTCCTGGCTTCTTACAGTTTGCATGTGCTGGAAACTGTGATTGGGTCCCATCCCATGTTTCTGCTTAGCACCATACTTTCTTTACTCCCCTTTATGGGAATCTGACTGAGGATTTCCCCTCCTAGTGCTACCAGAGACGCTCTTTAGAACACTACTTATTGTTGTACTTGTTGTTACCTAGTACAATTTTGGCTAGGCCTACTAGTATGACTTAATTGGTGTCAAGGCATAAATCGCGAGCCTTACGGGCCTGCTCACGCAACTTCAAATTTTTGTTTTGTTATCAATGTGTGTTGAATATGGATTGTTTGTAGCGACATGTTTGAACTCTTCAAATAACCTCAACTCCCTAGTTGACCAAAATTTGCCCGACTTCTTTTGAGAGAAGCCACAGGCGCTCCAACATTTGTTCCTACACGCGGCAAATCAACATGGCTATGGTCATCCTTTTTCTGACGAGACCTGCATTTTTGGTCTATATGCCTCTGGCAACAATTCAATATGCTTTACCTGCACTGCCTGCTTAACCTGTCATAATCACTACATCGTCTAATGAATGGCCCAGAATATTTTCTCGGGCTTTACCAATGAAACACTGACTGTAGCAAACAAGGTCCAAGACTCCCTAGGCCATTTCAAGCTATTGGGCAATTTTCTCAAAAGTGTAAGAAGTATGTTTACTTTGTTCCTGAAATTTTGGAACAGACGAATATTTTTCGCCCCCGCATCAAACCAGAGGGTTGAGAATCTGATGAGCTAGCCTGTTGCTTCAATTTTTATAACTATAAATGAGCTCAAGCTCTTTTTGTTTCATATCTTTTTTGTAATTTTTCCTTTTCCAATTCTTTTTCCTTTTTAAAATTGTGCAATTCATCTCTTTTTTTTTGTTGGACCTTCTTGTTTGCATTTGCATTGAAATTTTTCTTTCTCTAATCAATTTCCTTTTCTTTATGTTCCTTCTGAATTTGCATGTCCTTTTTCTTTTGTTTTTTTTTTTTTCTTCCATTTCATTTTTGTCAATTTATTTCCAAGTCCTTTTGAATTTCAAGTTCTTTTTAACTGGAAATGCATCCTTTTGCCCTTTCCTGAATTTCTTCTATACTATTCCCAAATATGAACTATCCCCCAAACAATCTTCCTGGACAAATGTTTCAATCAACTATTTTTGATTGACTTGCTTCTCATAGCATGTTTTGCCTTAAGTCACTAAATGCTTGGATTTTTTTTTGTAGTTCGCTAACTCAGGCTTCTCAGCTCATCAAACTACTCCCAAGTTATTTGCCCTCTGAACATTCTGGATCAAAACTCCATTGTGATTGCTACTCTACAAACACAATATAAATAACTTGAGCACAACTACAATGGTTAGTTAACTGTAATGCACACAAAAATTTTGTTATATGCCAAAATGTGACACAATTTTTACAATATTATACACTTTTTTGGTGTGAAATTTTGAACCAATAAGGCTCAATTGATATAAATTCAAGTCCCAAGCCCGAGCCCCCAATTCGTTTATGACTGCCTAAGGTCAGAAAACCCTCGAACCACAAAAAATGAAGCCTTTTGTGCACAAGATGATCTTGAATTATTTATATAAATAACAAAACAGTTTAATGATTTGTAATTGGGTCAAAGAAATTTGGCTAGGTCCCCAAAACATACATAAATTCAAAATTACACAAATCAACACAATGTATAAATGATACTTAATGTTCCAAAAGAGGCGTTGCAGTTCAAACGATGTGACTGTACTATCAGCGAAGGATCCAAAATGAAAGCGCACAAGTTCATACAAAACTCATCAGGGAATATATGCCAAGGGGGAAAATCTTCTAAGGTCCTGAAGGTAATTTGTCCACAGTTCAAGACGACCAAGGTTAAAATTAAGTCCCCTCGACGATAATAATCCACAGTATAATCAGTCAAGAAATCACCAAGATTTCTATTGTCCACAATTTGGAATCCTACTTTATCCCAGCACTTTCGGCTTCAAAAAGACGACCGTAGAATAATTAAAGCAACTCTGCTCCACACGGAAATTATAATCTGCACTGTGTGGAGCCTATTCTACCATTATTGTAGATAAAATAGGCTTTATATCATACTGCCAAGTGATGCAACGGCTGCTGGCGGAGAGACTTAGCTCAAATCTCAAATTATTATACTGACTTCAAAAAGATCCCAGTCTAAAATAGGACATTACAACAGCATCATGCGAAACATAAACGAATCACATACGGTGACAGTATATAACGCTATGGTTTTTTTTTTTTTTTTTTTTTTTTTTTTTTTAATTTTTTAGGTTTTTTCTTTTTTTAAAAAACAAAACAAGTTTCTAAGTTTAGCATCCTGGGGATTCCCCACCACACCTCCCCTATTTGTGCATCTAAAACAGGTGCATTAGCAAAAACAAACTAGGGGTTTCCCCTTCTCTCTTTTTAGTAAACAAGAACTTGTCCCGTGAACATTCTTTCTCAAAATAAAATTGAGAAAATAATATTTTTAAACGTTTAATCAGAAAAATGGAGGTATATAACAATGGGATTCCACAATTAGTTAACACCGTACCCGACCCTCCAAATTTAGGGAGCCTGAAGATTTTGTTAAGTGTAATAAAATTCCGAATCCCACTATTTTAAATGTCCTAGATCTTCCTTTTATTACTATAGTCTGCACAGGACCGACAGTCCCTAGGACACTGAAATCAAAAAATTTGTGGTATGGGAACTCCTAATTTCAAAAACTATATGTTCCTAGGACTGTGATGGATGTTGAAACTCAAAACTCAATTTCGACGGGACGCTCTACGGTAGGAGTGGCTCGTCGTGACACCGGTTCTAGAACTTGCTCTTGCGTAAAGGTTATTCACCGTTTTAGTCACATCGCCATTTCAGTGGGTAATACTGGAGCAAAAACCAACTAATCACGCCGGAAAAATTTTAAAAGGGCATGACCCAATTTCTAAGGGCTGAGTCATAGTCTTGAGAAATCGATGGCCAAAATGTGTGGGCCTGGTTTTGTTGTTCATGTTGCTTTCTTATTTGATTCAATGAAGTGGAGAGTTAGGCCATGTAAAAAAAACGCTTTCTTTTTGAAAACGGTTACACGGGATGTGGTCAGGGGCCCATGCACAAATTACTTGTGCTTGTTAAAAAAATCAAGCTTTCTTGGTTTCAGACAATTTAAAAATCCACGTGTCTGGTCTGCCATATATTTGCGCATCTTAAGCCATTATTTCTGTTACAATTTTAGATTTTGTTGTCTTGTTTGGGTTTCAAATAGGGCCTAAAGGGTTCAGAAATCAGAAAAATGTGGGGTGGCAAAATTTTCAGTGATAGTAAAGGGAAAAAAATTTAAAATCGGGTTAAAATTTTGTAAAAGGTAATTTGTTTTAATGTACCTTAACGTGTTCTGTTTCCTAATAAGGAGTAGAAAAAAAAGATAGGCCTATATATTTGCCTGTTCGAACCTTTAGTTAACCAGCGGTGGTTTTTATAGCTCCTATGTTCACGGTCACACTGGGGGTATATGCTCCGATGTTGTTTGGAATTGGTTTGTCAATGATTCCTTGTGTCATACTGCAAACAGAAAAGCATTGTTAACTGAATGTGCTATACCACAATGCGACATCCAGGGAAGGAAATTTTGGTGACCATAGACCATGTAGAACCTTACGACATTTTGCTTATAGCCAACAAAGGCACTGGCACTTGTTAAAATCATTACATTTTGGATCCTTGGAGACACTACAGACAACTTATCACCAGGTTCAACAAAATATGAGGCTTGGGTAAATTTTACCCAGGAGACCTTGAACCATTAGGGGGTTATAGCGCTTAACTAAAGGTCGGAACCTAGGCAAATATTTATAATTTTTTCTAATCCTTGTAAGTAGGTGAACTTGTTAATTTACATAAAACCAATTGACTCCCGATTTTAAATTTTCCCTGTAGTAAACAACCCCCACACCCCTGAAGGAAGGGGGAAGCAAAGTCCATAGAAAAAGACCAAAAAAAGCCTAGCATAGTGTATGAGTACCGTGCGACGGGAGCCGCAACATCGCTATTAAACTGTGGTCTTCGCACGCAGCGGCGATCTGTTTCTAAACCTTCCCTGAATTTCGCATAGCGGTTATGGTTTCGGAAGGGTGAGGATTGATTCGCGATTAAGGGTTTTATAAAATTTTTTTTGAGACCACCACATGAGTTCAATGTTATGCCTCTGTAGTTGTTTAGATCTCTTTTGTCGCCCTCCCTTCCTTTTATATAATGGTTAATTACACCTAGTTCCATGCATGGTATGTTCAAATATCTCTTTAATTGTGTGAAAACAGACAATTGATAAGTGATTTTTATATAATTAATTAATCACCGTTTTTTAAACCCATTAACCCTGGTTTGATTTGTTTTATTTTTGCAATTTATTTGACAGCTGTTTGTTTTGCCATCGTAAGGAAAAACTGAATGAAATCAGGAGGAGGCATAATTGCTTCTGTATACCTTCACGAGTCTTGCCCACGCCTGTTCAATTTTTGTTATTTTGTTTATTTGTTACATTTTTACATGACAATTATTTAACTTGGTAATTTGGCTATCCAGCAGGGGACCTTTGAATTGAACGTTATTCAGATTCATTTTACCAACAGCTCTGAAAGTGTTCATTATATTTGTTTATCATATTAAGTTGTTACATAATTCATCACCCCCGTTTTTGCGATGTTCAAAGTACTTGGTCAACCTTTTTTGCATGATTTTCTGACGAATGAGCTTTAGCAAATGTTTTCTTGTTTTTGTGAATTCCAAAGACATTCACCTCAGCTTGACTTCATTTATGAATCTTGCTTTTAGATTACAGTTTAATAAATCAATGTGGAGTTAGGTAAGCCATCCGAAGTGCGCGGATAATATATTCAGCGTACACAACTGCTACGCGCTATCGTTTTGCATTTTTCGCTCGCGGCGTTTAAAAGCCCTGAGGCGCGTTGTTTTATAGCATACACACAAGCGGGGAATGGGAAATCACAATGTTCCATTGTTATCTTCATAAAGCGTGGATTACTTTATCTTGATACAAAAATTCATGGATTAATATTAAAATTAGACTGCATCATTTGAGTTGAGAATTCTCAATGTATCATAATGATCCATTCAGGATTGCTACCTGCCGCTGCGGTTGTAGTGATTTCCAGCATTTTATGAGGCCATATGTTTGACCGGGGAGTGAAGCAGCGACCAGTGCCGGCGAGGACAATCACAACATTGCTTCGAACACCATCGTCACGATCTTTAACAGCCATAAAGAATCTTTCAAGATGAACATACACCTAATTAACAACAATCATTTAATTCTTTGGATGTTGCGTATGTGGAGGTAAGCAGTTTGAGGCGACAAGATTCATCCTTCGCATGTTCGTTGAGGGCTTCTTATCACTTTGTATCAGATAGTCGGGGTCCTTCTCAAAACTCGAGCCGTAAAAAATGTGTAGACCACTTTAATAATATGCTTTAGTACGAAGTTGTTTTTTCACAAAGAACAGAATAGACTATAGCTTCGCTTACGGAATTGACCAGCAAGCTCAATTAGCCACTACAAAACGTGGCTTTGTTCACATGAACCCATTTTCCCACCACCCCCACTGTCATGACTCCGGCGTAAATGTCCACACATGAACAATAGTTTTACCTTGAATACTAGGTTAATTAGTGCTTTTTAAAAACAGCATATAAAAACACTGATATAAACGTGATTGGTTTTTAAACAAACATGTTTTAACATAATAATACTTGTAAAATAAAACCAGTCTTGAACACTACCAGGTTCACATATATTTATAAAGGCTATGGTTTCTCTAGTCCAATGTTGATTGAATCTGCGAAGGAACAATTTTGTCATGAAAAACTGAAAAAAGCCAGCCATTAGTTCTAACATGCTTACCTTAACCAAATGCAATTACCCATTCAACTTATAATTATAAACTACTATTAAAGCACGGAATCGCCCAGACAAATCAATGTCTAAAATCAATTACTTTGACCGTTTGAAGTGAACAAAGGATATATTTTTGTATCACATAATTAAGCCTTTCAATAATCTTTAAGCATTCTGACTTGTGAAGATTGCACTTGTGTATGTTGAGAAACTGGGATCTCTGATATACTGTATTTGTACCACTGGGAGCCTGTTATATAATATTTGCATAAAAGCACCAATTATGCAACAGAGAAGTTAGTAAAAATGCTCTTTTAATATAATGTTTTAAGGTGGGTGTTTAAGGGCAAGGAATTCCAGGAATTGTTTTTTTTTTTTTTGCGTATCTTCTTAATTCTTGTTCCAACATATAAAAGTATACATATTTGGACGGTGATGACTCAAGGAAATCAAATGATATCTGGTTGTTTTTTTCCAAAGATAATGTCTTTTTTGATAAAACATGAAAATTGTGATTTTCACTCATTTGTGGGTTCCCAGGGCCTATAAAAAATTAGAAAATTATTTATAAATATGTTCCTTTTCGTTCAACATAGTGAAGCATACCACACTGTCCCTGCTTGTCGAATTTGGACCTTTACTGGTAAATGTAGTAGAGTGGACCTGTGAAAGTAAATAACCACCCAGTTATCAGAGAACACACGCGATAATTGACAAATACCTCGAGTTGGTACAAGCAAAACTATGTCAACATAATAAAAGTATGTAGTAAAAGGAAATGACTCCAGGAATCCAAATCTGATATTCTTTTTTCCCAAAGGTATTTGTTTAGAAATCATGAAAAATTGTGATTTTCACTCAATATCGCACCTTTCTCTATTACTTGCCAAAAAAGGTAAAATCTCGGTGCGTCACTTTGGAGCAACGTCATAGTTGTTACAAATGACATAACTCCGATTTTACAAAACTTAAATAAAAAATAAAAAATACCGACCCTAGATTTTAAGAAGGGGTGTTAAGGCGGCATTCAAAGAACTGTTTTTGACGTATCTTCTTAATTATTGAAATTTAAAAAAAGAAAAAACCTAAAAAATTAAAAAAAAAAAAAAAAAAAAAAAAAAATCTGTATATTTTTCCCACAAATGTGTATTGTTTTTATAAGCTGAAAAATTGTATTTTCACTCCATTTCTTTTTTGGTTCCCTATAAAAAAAATATAGAAAGGGTATAAAAAGTCCCTTGTTCGTTTTTTTGTATTCCCAATTTGGACATAAATTGGGTCGGTATTTTTTATCAAATTGTGGACTATTTGTTAGCTACTTGCCATAAAAGGCAAAATTCCGCGTGCGTCAGTTTGGAGCAATGCGTGCCGTTCATTGGAGCACGCCAAGATGATTCAAAGTTGGACATAAATCGCGATTTTTAACAAAAAATTAAAACTAAAAAACTACCGACCCTAGATTTGATATGCTTTATTATGGAACGGAGGCGGTTCTGCCTTTATTTGGGTCCTTCTGGATGATCAAAATCGTAGTGGAAGCTGTCATCATCAAGTGACCCGATACCCAGTATCCCCGATGTATAAACTTCAGGAGTCCGGTGCGTACATGTAGGGAGTGATGGTAGCTGCTTCCCACCTTATTGACAGTACGTTCACCTAATTTCTTGAGCATGTTGAGTTATCACCCGAGTCAATCAGACCAAAAGAGTGGAGTCAAAGCAAGCATTTGAACGCTATAAGTACAAATTTATATTTTTCAAGATCTCTCTGTAGTGTTAGACATTATGATATTTACAATATTATTTGAGAGCGCTACAGACGTGAGCATTTTTTAAGGAATTTGGTAATAAATGTGAGCAATTCAGTATAAAATCTTTATAAGTGTTTCTTTTCAAGATTAGGACAGTGTCAAACCCGAGTTTCCGAGTATCTAGTTTTGTTTGTAACTTGAAAATATTGATTATTGTTGTAAAAGTTAGAATTTCTAGAACGAAATTGGACGATGAACCGATGGTGCATCAGATAGATTTAATTATAAAACTTTCGTATTTTGAGAACAAATACTAAAAAAGCATGATTTGCCCCAAATTTTAGACAGCATACAAAAACAATTTGAATTTTCATGATTTCTATGATTATTTTTAGAAACAAGACAAATTTGTCCAGCGACGGTTTTTTCATTTTTTGAAAATAACTTACTTTTCGAAATATAAGGAAAATGTCAAAAAGTGTGATTGTTCTTTCTTTCCAAATTTGAGTATATAGATGATGTGACCTATGATGTCACATAGTGACTTCAGGACGCCCCTGATGTTGTTTTCTGGCGGCAAATATTGGTAGGTCAATGACAGAACCACCATATAATATGCAGTCATAAATTACTTGCAGAACCTTCTTGATCTAAATCGGTTACAATATGCAACTGGTAGCATTAGCAAGCATGCCTACTATGAAGGTGGTTATTGATTTAATTGAAAACCAAAAGTTGGAGACCGAAAAACGAAATTCTGTGCAAAGTATAGGGGCTTCTGCCTGACAGTTTCTCTCTACACAAACAGGGGCGCCACAAAACATAAACAAATGTCACATCATCTATATTGGAGATGCTTTAAACATACTTATAATACCACCAAAAACATGGTTTCATTCATAGTATGTATTGCGTATCATGTAAAATCTTGCATGCAGCAGTAAATGAGAAACCGTTATATTGAGAAAAATTGGGCCATAATATCATGTGTTTTTGGACAAGCTTTCAAGGAAATTCCAAAATGAGTGATTATCCGCTGGCAAGCGTGACCCAGAAGTGACGTCCGAGTAACAAATACGCTATACGCGATAGCGTAATGATAGTCATCGTGGAACGGGACGTGCGCGTGGCCCAGTTTTCTTGCATTATGTACACAGTTGACTTCGGATATGCGTCCGTACGTGTCTGTATCATAATAGGCTATAGGTTATGTTTTTAGCCATGAACCGAAGCCCTGCACCCCCCCGGGGATTTTTGGAGAGCACTATTTTTGGAAACCTTATACATATAGCTATCAAAATCAGTGTCTGCAAAAATCACTATCCTGGGTTAAAGAGTGCGGGCGCTTTTGTTCATAAAGGGCGGCATATTCACTTAATGCCATTTTTTGACATAATTTAATTTTTGATAGAAATTAATGCCACTATGGGAACTTAGTCGCCACCAAAACACACCAAGGAATAGTTGAACTCCTTTCGGCATGCTGAACCTGCCTCTAGAGGGCGTCATATTCAAAATGGCCACAAAACAATGAACCCCGTGTCTTTACAACTTAATGCCTCTTTAAGCAAAATGCCGGTGTCACTAATATATACTTTGTCATGCACGTGGATTGTGGTAAAGTAAACACTTAAATATGAAGTAGTTAGCCTTTCAAGGGTATATATAGAGGGCGCTTTATCTAACAATATTCTATAAACTTACTATACACTAGGACCACACTGAACCAAGCCTTTTTTGCTAACACGGATTACCAAGGGGAGGGGGTCGGTTTAGCAGAATTCGTTTTAAAGCACACGATGCTTAGCTTTGATACAATGGATAGCTATGATCCTCCTCTTTCATTGAACCAAAATAAGTACCAACATACCTAGTATGGCCGTCCCAATGACGTCATCACATCCGCGAGTCGGCGAAATTGGGCATTTTCCAACAGAAATAGAAACGAAATTCCAATTTTCGCTAAAGGTAGGAATGTCAGATTTTCATGCGGGTTTCAGCGCTAAATGATGGCAAATTACTAGTTTTACATAAACAAAGTGTTTAGAGCCATTCTGGTTGGCACAATATTTTCAAAAATACCACCATAACATATCCTCAGGTGGCTAACCTACCCCTCTCCGCTACTCTGCTTCGAATTTGACGGCCTACCTAACCCCCGGTGAGGTGCTTACTCTTCACATTTTTTTTTCGCTAAAATGACTCAGGAGATGAGGTAATGATTACCTAGAAGCTTTTTACGCAAACCTTTGGCATTTTAGCGCCCGGAGGCAAGTTCACTAGGGGGAGGGTTGATTATTTTTGTTTTATTGTCCACAGGGAGCAATAGTCAATTTGCTTCAATCGAATGCTAGACCTTCATCCCGCGTACACTGTCATCCCCGAGGAATTTCATCCCCTGACGATCATCCCGAGACGATTCATCCGTGCGACGATTCATCCCCTAAAATTAATTGGTTGTTTCGGGTTTTTTAATGTAAACAAGTGATTGAAACAAGCGAAATTAGGAATAAAATAATTACTCTAGAAGCGTCGGTGGTAACGGTAAAATAGGCGAATGACAGATGTCGCAAGCCGATTCGCCGGTCGATCGGCCACTCAGTCACTGGCGTGACTTACAGTTTTACTTATTTTTTGTAATTAAAAGTAGGCCACGTACAATTATGGCTGCCTATAAGCTCCTATAGTGACACCATTGTTTGTTTTTGTATTAGTATCGGTAATTTCATTGTAGCTATAAAATTTACTTTAACTGCGATTTAACAATGGCAATGATGCTTCATCGCCGGCTTTTTCTGCCGATAGCAGATGGCAAAATTCGGCACCCCTGTATAGCTTTGTGTTATGGGCCCACGAGATATTGTTGACTGCTTCATCTGTTGTGTGGCTTGTTTGTGTCTTGGAATCACAATTGTATATTGATGTTTTCCACTCAAATGCCCTATTCCCAAGTTCCATTTTTTCTTTGAATTATGACGATGTGCATTCTTTTTAGCTTTTATTTAGATTCTCATGGTTACATATCAATTCTGCACAAACTAATTTCGGTAACTCATCATTCGCCAACAACGACCTATTCGGCAACAAAACT
>JAMKCH010024097.1:0-21249 GCA_023653785.1 Ophioderma brevispina | reverse complement strand
AACACCCTATGTCTGGACAGAGACCAGCTGCTAATCCCCCTAAATTCAGAGAGAGTTTCGCCTTGTGGAAAGAAATTAACATCTATTGGTATTGAACCTGATGAGCATCACCCACCTTGAGCTGACTCCTCATGGGCTGAATGGCGATGTCTCAACAGATTCAGAACCAGAATCGGATAATCCAAGGTTGCCTTGCAGAAGTGGGGCTACCTGGAAGCAGATCAGGACACTACCTGTAATTGTAGAACAACACCACAGACAATGGAACATCTCTTGGTCTGCCCAATGTTGGCGCAACAATGCACATATATACAAGGACCTTGCAAAATTCAGTGTCTGCCCAATGTTGGAGCAACAATGCAGAGACAAGGTCCTTGCAGAATTCAGTGAAGCAGCCAGACACTGTACCCACAAAACATCTTCTATTTACATTACAGCCACACTTCAGCATTTTTTGACCTGGCTATGTATGCTTTTGATGCCTCTGGAAAGGTTGTCCATACAGGACTGTGAAGCTGCAATTTTCCGACCCCAGTCAGCTGGAGTCTGTTAGCTGTGGAGCTCCCAGCAATGCTTTTCCCCAGCAATGTCCTGCCTGATATGCTGCTCTGTTTAAGTGTTGATACAGTGCATCTGAGGTAGGTGGAATGAACTCAACGGATCTTGTTCTATTGTACATGACGCCAACAAATCTTTCAATTTTTGGCATTAGTTCTTTTCAAGGTATCTTCTTAAATCATCAGGGAAGATTTTGCTTGCTTCCCATGCGGTGTTCTTTCCTTTGTGCAACCGGTGAAGGTGTGAAACATCAGCAGAGACAAGAGTTCTCTGGTCCTAGGGTCTGGGCAATAGTATGTGCTGGTGTATCATTGAGCAGCAGCATTGGCTGCATGAAGTAGAAGCCTGCTTCTTCATGTGTGCATGGAGATAGATAGTTAGATTGTTAGGTTATTACACCATCATCCACTGACAGAACAACTACCACTAGCTATGAAGGGCTTGCAGCATACAATTAGATGGAGGGTCTACAAGTTATCAGAAATAACAAAATGAATGAATGAGTTAAATTTTTTTCTTTGACATGACTTAAAAAATCCACAAATACTTTTTTTTTTCGGTAAAGTTTAACATTAATGCCTCACATGACCACATCCATTTCTGGTATTTTGGTCCATTGTAAACATGAATTAATAACTCCGTATTAAATACTAACAAAGTGACATTAGCAGCTATTTTTAATATGATACGTCTTAGAATTTACACATTGACAGCACCAGGCAGCACATAAAAGATCACCTGGTAGAATGGCAATAGGACCTATGAGGTACAACTTGACAAAGAAAAATCAGCAGTGCATTTAAGGCATGGAATTAAAGGGGCATTCGTGATCCACAGCTGTCCCCCGGACTTACCTAAAAGCATGTAGGATTTTAGATCATCGACACCCGTTGCTTATTAGTAATCCACGTGTTGCCCAATATCGTAAGGGTGGAAATTCCCGGTCGCATCGTAAGAAATTCACAATTTCGTATTTTCTGTCGAAACGGGACCAGGAAAGACGACAGTGGCTATGGGACGGGAACCGAGCCAATTGCGCATAACACAAAACCGCAAGATCGGGATCGGCTCAAATTTTGTGAATAGGCTATTTCTGAAGATATCTAGTGATCATATGAATGAAACAGAAGGTGCTAAAATACGCGAAAGTGCACCTTCTAAATTTATAGTGGCAGCCATTTTGACATGGCAGCATATTGTTTATGTGATACACACAGACAAAAATGTCAAATGTTTAACCATACCAAGACACCAATTATGTTTTAGAATGTTGATTAAATCTTGTCATTTACCATGACACATAAAATCAATAGTACCTTTAACATATCAAGGTTACAGTAGCTGCCATTTTTAATTTGGCAGCCATTTTGAATATAGCAGCCATTTTGATATCATGTACATTGGCATTTACAACAATAAAATGTAGGTTTGGATATGTTGAGGGGCCCAAAGTCTTAGAAAATCAACGAAACCCATGGTTTGCACTGTAAACTACAAAATGAGCAGCTTTTTCCTGTGAGCGGCAGCCATCTCGAATTTAGGCCACACTATGTTGACCGCCATTTTGAATTAAACTAGGATTTTGGTCTGAAATAACATAAATATGATTTAAAAGTAAAAACTACGTTCTTATTGACCTAAAAATCAAGTTTGCAACCACAATTTGCCTAATTAATGCCTTTTTATAGGGTGGCGGCCATTTTGAAAATGGGCGGCCATATTGGAAGGAAATTAATGTGGCCCTAGACCATGATTGTTTAGCATATCAATAGCTACCCCCCCCCCCCCTTTTTTTTATTTTTTTTTTTTTTTTTTTTTTTTTCTTCTTCCCCCCTCTCTGCAAATTTGGTACTTTAAACAAAATGCACCAATACTCACCCATTCTGCATGGACTAAAGATCGACGGCCACTTGCCCGTGTACTCATGTGCAGAGTATGCCTGCTGTTTGGGAAAGATCAACCCATGCCAAGAAGCTTTATCCAGTTAAATGCCTCCTGCCGGCTTATTACAGGATGCCTTCGTCCAAAACCAACGGAAAACTTGTATCCTAGGCAGGAATTGCTCACCAGACATCCGTCGTAGGTAGCGAGCATGCAAGAGCGGAGCTGTCAAGGATCCAATGTGAAGCACCCAGATCGGAAGAACCTGCTGCAACCGTCTCTAAATCCAGAGAGGGTCAGCAAAGTCCAATCTCTTAAAACAGTCTCTACGGAGCTTAAGAGACTCGCCTGTGGAAAGAAAGACTTGCCATCAACCAATTAACATCTATCGTATTGAACCTGGTTTTGAGAATCTACCCACCGGAGCTTGGACTCCTCATGGGCTGAAGTGCGATGCCTCATGATGAGAACCAGAATGGCCGAGCTAAGGTTTCCTTGCAGAAGTGGGGGCTATCTGGAAAAGCGGATCAGGATACGACCTGTGGTTGTGAAACAGAACACAGGGGACAATGGAAACACTATTGGTTGCCCACTGAGGAGCACAATTGCACAAACAAAGGACTTGGGAATCAGTGAAGCAGCCAGAGTTGTACCCATCTCTGGCTGGATCATATTTGAGAACCCACAGTGTTGGACACGATAAGAAGAAGACACCATTTATAACTATTTACAGTTAGTAATACAGTCAGGAACTAGCAAATTATGAACATCACTTTGCGCGGTGGAACAATAAAAATTCAGTGGAACTCGTGCTCGCTTGTATTTACAGCGATAAATGTCTATCGTGATTTAGAAACCTGGGGCCAAAGATGAGGCTGTATACATGCCGTCAGGCACACTGATCAATCTTCGTATGGACCGAGCTTGCAGTGAAAGTTGCCTGTGAGTTCATTAACGAAGACGGTTGCGGTATGGCCTGCAATTTGTTTCTACGCACATAGGCCAACATCTAACAATCATTTGTAGTGTAGAATTAATACACAAAAAGGATTGAACTACAAATTATAAAGGTATATGGTAGGAGACGGCAACGACAGAGAGAAAATAAGCTAAAGTAAGGCTGAAATGGTTAAAATCACTCGGGGAATCTACCATATCAAATCAGAAGAAAATCGGAACTAAAACCCACGATTTTCCCGCATTCAATGTAATTTTTACAAGTAATCAAACTATTACACCCTTTAACACCATATTTTTGACGTGAAAAGCATACCCTTATTTTGATTTTTGACGATTTTGATACCCTAACAATTACAGCATACATCGCCCGATATCAAAAACGACCCTAATTATGCGTTTTTGCACACGGCATGAACCACCTTGGAATACAAGGGCCCCCCCTGCCCACGGGGGGAGGGGTACATTTTAAAAGGGGGGGGGGGGGGGGGGGGGGGGGGGGGGGGGGGGGGGGGGGGGGGGGGGGGGGGGGGGGGGGGGGGGGGGGGGGGGGGGCCCGGGCGGGGTTTCCCTATTTTTTTTCCCCTCCCCCCCCGGGGGGGGAGGGGGGGGGGGGGGGGGGGGGGGGGGGGGGGGGGGGTTTTTTTTTTTTTTTTTTTTTTTGGGGGGCGGGGGGGGGGGGTGGGTGGGGGGGGGGGGGGGGGGGGGGGGGGGGGGGGGGGGGGGGGGGGGGGGGGGGGGGGGGGAGGGGGGGGGGGGGGGGGGGGGGGGGGGGGGGGGGGGGGGGGGGGGGGGGGGGGGGGGGGGAGGGGGGGGGGGGGGGGGGGGGGGGGGGGGGGGGGGGGGGGGGGGGGGGGGGGGGGGGGGGGGGGGGGGGGGGGGGGGGGGGGGGGGGGGGGGGGGGGGGGGGGGGGGGGGGGGGGGGGGGGGGGGGGGGGGGGGGGGGGGGGGGGGGGGGGGTGTGCGTTTATTACAGTCAACAATACAAAGTCAAAAATCCCACAAATACCTACACATGATTATTTTTGCTGATTTACCATAATACAAACGAAACGAGCAGGGGGGACACTGTTTTCGCACCTCGCATAGTGTCAAGATTTCCATGCCATTTTTACTAATAAACTATTACAAATGTGCACAACAGCGATTATGTCCCGGCCATTAAATCGTGTGATTTAGGTAAGCTTTAACTCATTTTCTTGAATAGTTTTTATCCAAAAATCGTAAGGGGCATTTATTAGAGCAGGGGCGTATTAGACACAAACGGGACGTCACTTTGCAGTGAAAACAAAGGGGAAGCCCATGGGAATCTCCGAATTTCACATTGAACAAAACTTTTAAAGGTCCATGGTATGATCGCTAATAGCCCCTCCCCAGGGACCCCCGATTTTACCAGAGGTGGTCAGAATTTTGAAATCACAAGCAAGCTAATATTTTTCTCAAAAAAACTAAAAAATTAAAAAAAAAAAAAAAATATTTGATTTGGATGTTATGAGCAAAACATGGCCCATATTGGTCGACCAATATAATTAAATAACTACGCGATGAGGATTACAAATCACTGTTTTAGCTCTCACATCAAAACCGGTTGAAAATATCAGTGCAAAAACAGTAAAAGATATGGTTTTGGGGTGAAGGCCATTCTATCAGATGAAAAATTTATAGACTTAAAATCGGGTCATCCCCCTTTAATTCACTGCAAATTGCAGACACAATGTAGTGGGCAAAAAGATGGTACCGGTACATACGAAAGCTATAATACGATCTTGAAACAATACATCAACAATTTGTGTACTGAAAAGTTCAATGTAGGAGACACTCCGCCATTCAAAAAATGATCCACAGGTAGTAGACGGCTTTCAGCTATCCTTTTGTCTCATTATCTTTCTTTTCATCCATTACATGTCGAAAAATAGCGTTAACTTCTGCAAACCGTGTGTTCTTCAGCATGGATCTGTTCGATGATCAAGATCAGAAACAATTTCTTCACCAGACAGCCATTTGCTTTGGGGATTAGTATTACATATACATGACACAAAAAATTATTGCGGTGGAATGTGATTACAATCATGCGACTGAATGTTCTGAATGTTTCCGTGTTAGCACCGAACTTTGCCGAATGTCGCCATTTTCCATCACAGCCTTCAAACCGCATGGTATTGCCACCATTTTTTTAAACATGCAGGTGAGTAACTGACATGGGCGAATTTCTTTGACGTAAGGTATCATTCAAAAGTGGTGCACTTTGGTAAGAAGTCGTTATTAATCCCTGTGAATTGGTTAAATTGGACATAGTTCTTGTAGAAATCTTGAATTTTTTGTTGCCTCTTGATGTTACCAGTTAGTTTTGTTTGGTAGTATACTGCCCACATAAGAGAAGATCCCGTGTCTATCCCACGAGCCAATGCAATTTTCAAGAAGCCGATACTTCATATGCTGAGCTGCTAAGGAGAAAATCTTACGGGTATCGATCTCTGGCTGCTTTCAAAGAATTTGCAAGATCTAACCAAATTTTCATCTGGGGGACTCTGATTTATTGGTGAGTCCTGAGTGAAAAACAGAGCAAGAGAATGTTTAAATGATTTTAGGGACCATCTTCAAATCACAAAGGACTCACATTTACTGTCCGTAGCAGGCGCTCAAATGTGTTGACTTACGAACGGGACACAATGTATTTGAATGTGGCCGGAATGCAACACAAAATGAAATGTGTTAAAGAGATGGATTGAGGTCATGGGATACAAAGGATTTTCTTGCCACCCATCTAGGTGTTGTAGGACCCGAGGGGCTAGAACCCTGGAGATGTGGTTACCAAATTCAGGAGATATGCATGCAGACGGTGCAATGCGCATCGAGTTAAATATGCGAGCTGTTGCTGCGGCAGATTTTATTGAACTCCAGGATGTCACACCGCTATAAGATCTGGCATGGCACGAAGCCGTAACCAATGATCCTACCTTAATTTTAAAAACTTATGCTAAAAAGCTGCATTTCAGCAGTGGACAATAATCATGGGGATGGTGGATGATGGCCATCAGTAGGGTGGCTCAAAATAGGAAATGTGAAAACAAGTATTTTTGTCTTAACTTCCCGTTATTGGAAATCTCCTTTTCCAATGTCGATAATAACAAATTGCATCATCTTTGGTGCACAAGATAACCCAAAACTAAAACACAAATTTCTATTCAGGCGATCCATGGTGAGTCATACCACTGACATCAACGGCGATCCCATATGTCGTCCTCTTTCCCGCAAACCCCATGGGCTCACCTCTCGGGCGACAACCAGGGGCGGGGTGGGAAGGAGGAAAAAGGAGATTCAAAAACAGGAGTAAGGAAAACAACACTGTTTCAAACAAACGCCCTCAGATTGAACTCCTTAGGGTTTCCAATGTCGATAATAACAAATTGCACCGACATTGAATGAAAAAACCCTTTTTGCCAGACTAGCACCGAACATAGGCCGGGAGGTAGTTGTCGCCCGAAAGGACTAAACAAGATTCGAATAGAAAACCCAAGCGTAGGACGAACCCGAGGGCTACCCTCAAAGAGCGGTCGCGGGTAAGCCCTACCTTGGAACAGAGTGCGAAAGATACTAAAAGGCCTAGAACAGTAGGCCCCACTTTCGCCCCCGTCCACCATAAAGTTATTCCGGTAAAGTCCCGGGGAATCGACTTACCTTTGAACTACTCATGCTCACACTGTTCGAGGACGGCACGAGGAAAACCGCGGCCGCAGACTCATATCCTTCATGATGATGATGAGGAAGTGGATGAGCGCCAGCCAAACACGTATTTATGAATTTGTTCTAGGCGGAGGCCGGGGTGAAAGGCAGCAGAACTTGCTACAGCTCTGGTGGAATGAGCCGTAGCACGTCCGCCGGCGTTCACCGCATAGGCCCGATTGATAACCTCGCAGAACAACCGTGCCGAGTCTCTTTCGAGGCAGCCGTATGCGAAGGTTGTGTGATCAAAAAACAGCTGCTCTACCCTACACAAGGGCCTTGTAAGGGAGAGGTAATAGTTTAAGAGCCCTTACAGGACACCCACAGATCGGTCCCGTACCGAAGAACCGGACATGTCTGGGTAAGAACAATGGCGGGGTCCTGAAGCTCAGGGCGTGGCAGGTTTCTGAAGGAAAACCCGGGCGGAAATGGAGGGTGGCACCGAAAGTCCAAACACTATTTGAATTTCCCCACCGACAGTGCGTGCAATTCTGAGGCGCGACGGCCGGACGCCAACACCCGAGTAGGAAAAGAGTGTGGATCGTTAACGGCGGCCAGATGGCGGAACCCATCGGCTAATACGGTACACCTGTCAAAAACTCCGTAAGGGCGGTTGGCAAGTCCCAACCAGGCATAACTGGCTTCATTGGCGGCCTGGTATTAAACATGCCAAGTAAGAGGCGTTCCAAAAGACTCATCACCTTTCGGTACAGCCCGAGGACTGTACCGCGGTGAAGAACTGAATCGCCGACCTGTAATCTTTGATTTGTGTTAGTGTCTAGGCCACTACTGAATTAAAGAATTCAGGAAGTCTGAGATCTGGCGAACAGAGGAAGTGGCCGGACAAATTTTTCTGTCCGCACCACTTAGCGAAGACACGCCATCGTCCAAATAAGTGACGTGTGTGGATCTTCGCAACACCTGGCCGCCAGATCGGCACGTCACGAGAAAGGCCTTGCGGGTCTGGAAACGCTCCTGACAGCGGCCAAGCTGTCAGTGAAAGCGTCAACCAGATCCGCTGGACCTCCGCAGGATTCTCCCACAGGACATGTGAGTTCCCGCGGGAGCGTCCGTGGGATGCCTGCAAGCAGGTTCATCAGCGGACGAAAACCACGGCTGATGAGGCCAGAAGGGGCCACGAGTAATACGTCGCAGTCGACCCTTCCGGCCATGTCTACCACTCGAGGTATGAGTGGGATCGGAGGCGGAAGGCGGAAGCCTGCTCCCCGACCAGTCCAGGGAAGAGCATCCAACGCCCATGCTCCGGGATTGCGTCCCAGGGAAGCAGTTACGTCGGAAACTTGGCATTTCTGGCAGACGCAAACAGATCTATCCACGGGCGATCGAGCACCCGGAAGATCTGCTGCGCTACGAGAGAAAGGGGACCACTCCAGAGAAGGGCGTCCCGCCCCTGGATAGGACAGTCCGCAGGTGGACATTGAGAACGCCCGGAATGTGAACAACAGTTAACGTGATCCCCCTCTCTATGCCCCACTCGATCAGAAGCCTTCGTGTGGAGGCACAGAGTGGGGGATCTCGTTCCGCCCCTTGCCGGTGATATACGACACCACCGTGGTGTTGTTGGATCTGATGAGGATCTTGCAACCGGCACAAGTCCAGGAAAATGAGCAGTGATAAAATTCACCGCCTTCAGTTCCAGGACATTGATTTGAAGAGACTGTTCCGAGACCGACCAGCGGCCCGAAACTGTCTTGTCCCGAAGTGACCGGTGTGTGCTGGGGGAGGAACACCACGCCTGGAGGAGATTGCGGGGCAACCTCCACCAAGCCAGAGCGGCCCTCACACTGGCAGTCATCGGACCAGGCGTCCACGCTTCCGTTGCGGACGATAATGCGCCAGAAGGTGCAGCTGGATTGGGCGCATATGATGCCGACTGAAGGCACGATGTCCACAAGGATGCCATGAGCCCCAGAACCGAAGGCCAAGCCAAGGCACGAGCCTGGATGGCCCGGAAAGGAGCGTAGCGCATTGAATGATATTGGCTACACGCTCCTTCGTTGGGAATACACGGCCATTGAGAAGATCCCAGCTGCGGCTCCCAGAAACACTGGGAACTGGCTCGGCTCGAAGTTGGATGTCGATAGGTTCACGATGAACCCCAATTTCGTGACCTCCTGCACCACCCACTTGGTGTGGGCGAGAGCGATGGTCCTCTTCGGGCTGTAGATCAACCAACGTACAGATAGATACAAAGGTTGATCCCTGCCAGTCTTGAGAACGAGCGCAACAGCCTGACCACACGATGAAGATCGCGGCCGCCCGTGGACAGGCCGAACGGGAGACACCGCAACTGGTACGCTTCTTGTTCTATCTGGAAGCGCAACCAGACTTGGTTCTCCCGTTCGATTGGGATGTGGAGGTAGGCGTCCTTGAGATCCAGAGACGTCGCCACCAAACAATTTTTGATTGGGCAACGGAGAGCGTGGGCCACCGTCTCCATCCGAAATTTTTTCGGTTTGATGAGACGTGAGTGGCTTCAGATTGAGAATCGGCCGCCAATCGCCCCGTCTTCTTGGGGCTAGGAAGAAGCGCGGACCAAAAGGGAATCGGAACGATTGCTGCTTCCGTCGAAGGTCTGCTATCTTCTTGAAGCAAGACCTGACGCGGTCTCTGGATCTACGGGGAGCCGCGTGACCTTCCTGACAGCATGACGGGGTGGAGGAAGCTTTTGTTAAAACTCCAGGGTAACCGTCGGACCACTACATTCTCACCCAGCAATCGATGACGATTTCTCACCAGCGATGCTGATATTTGATTAAGCGGCCGCCCACCGGGGTATAACCCCACGGCGAAGTTCCGTGGGCAAGGCCCGGGAACAGCGGCACGCCAACCCGTCAACGCCAGCCTCTTTGTCGAGATGCTTGGAGGTCTGGCTCTTCCCTTTACCGCGCTTCCGCTTGCCCCAGACGACCCGGAGGATGCCTTAGAGACTGGCGGAGCAGTGGCAGCGGAAGTTGTCAGTGGCAGCGGGGGCTTGGCTTGGGCCTTCCTCTTAGAAGAAGCTTCTTCTTCTTATCGAGGAGGCAGCCTTACCCTTCCCTGCACCTTGGCGAGCCCAGCCTCAAGGGTCTTATCGTTCGTAATCGAGTTGCCTTTGTCGCAGCCTGCTCAATAGCAGATTTCAGCTCCGATCCGAACAAAGAAGACCCCGCACACCCCCCCCGGGAAACCCTGTTGAGGCTGTAGGCCAGCTGCGGAGAAGAAGCCGCCAGATGCGCCAAGACACCAAAGTGCGCGATGCAAGTGCCATGGTCACATCTAACGACCGCGACACCAAGCCCACGGCGAGAGACACCCGAGCGACTCGGGTGACTCCGCCTAGCCGCTGCAATCCCAAGTGGTTCCGCAGAGTCAGCTGAAAAGCTGAAACATTGCTGAGCGAAAGGAGCCGCCCGTCGATGTCGGCCAGCTAACCCTCCCAGAACCATGAGAAGGCAGACAGGCTAGACCGTCCCCAAAAGGGAGACGCTCGCTGACCTCCGGGGCCCCCCCAAAACCCCCACCCTCGAGGTCCGGCACGGCGAAGAGTTTCTCGTAGCCTCCGAAGGAAACTCGAAGGGCCCGATCAAACTCTCCGCTCGCGCCTGGACCATGCCTTATCTGGGTCGGGAAAGATAATGTCCACTCTCACGAAAGGAATGAGCAGAGTCAACGCCGCTGAGGCAGAGGTCTCAGCCGCAGCACCCAAACGAATCGGGTCGCTGGTCGGGTAAAACGTTCCTCAGCGCACGAGAGATCAAAGGCAATAAAGACCTATGAAAGAATCTCGTACACTTGGCGAGGGGACTGAGCTCAGCAAACCCATCCGCCTTGGAATCAGACAGCGAAGCAGAGACCTGCTTCACTAGCTCTTCATGGGGATGGAGTGCTTGGCCGCACCAGACTCCTCGGACCCATCATCGCCAGAGGGCGACGACGGATCGAGCCTGGTGCGTGAGGTAACAGCTATGGAAGCAGGCACCACGGGGGGACTGGAGGGGGACAGGTGCTGGCGGACAACAGAGCTGCCGACGCGCAGGGACTGCTGAGGCTGCGTCACAACAGGCTGCTGTCGCGGGAACCAAGCCGGGGGGTACCCTGCCGCCACTCCCGCGTAGCCCGCCCATGGAAATCGCCATGGGATCGGCTAGGCAGAAAGCAATGCGGGGGATCCTTGAGGCTTGCAACACCCCTCGCGTACCCGGTCGAGCGGTACCCGAAAGCCTGGCAGGGCGGTGGCCGAAACCCCGTAGCCCATGGCCCGCACCCCGAAACAAACCCTGGTGCTGACTGGCGGCCCGTACGCAGTGCCTGCCCTGGTTGGGACCCAGGATACATGCAGACCCAAGGGATATGCCTGCCCCCCCCCTTGTTGCCAACCCAGGGTTGGCAACCAAGGGGGGACCAGCAAGCGAAGGCTGAGGCACCGCTGGACCAGAACCCATCGCCCCCGGACCCAAGCCCACAGGCTGAGACCCCATCCAGTGGACGAGATCCCACCGCAGCGGGTCGGGAGTCACAGCAGTTAGGCGCCAGCAAGACTGGGTGACCACGGCGTGGACCGGAGTGTGACAGCAGGGTACCGCCCCGATCGTCAAGTCCCCCCCCCACCCAGGTACCAACCCCGCAGGCATGGGCGCAACGCCACTGCCTGCGCCGGATCGGGAGCCCACCCCACACAGAGGCAGAAGTGCCCCCGCCGCGGGGAAAAGCCCCGAACCAGACAGGCTTGGTGCCACCGCAGCTCCCCGAGGGGAGCCGCGGATGACCGACGTCAGACCAGTGCTCAAGCCCGCACCAGCCCCGGAGGCCGGCGGGCGAGCAAGGACTACAAAAAGCATCGCCAGTGCAGGCGCCTGCACCGGAGGAGGCATCATCCTCGAAGGAGGAGAGCGCCAACCTCAGCCTAGCGAACTCCCGCCCCGAAGGGGGAGGCTCACCGAGCCCAAAGCCACCCTGGTCCCGAGGGAACCTAGGCGGCTCCTGAGGTAGCGCCTCCCCCGAAGGGAAGCACCAGCCCCAGCCAGGTGAGCTTCAAGCACGAAAGCGAGCGTAGCAAGGCATGAAGCCACCTCTATCCCATACGGCGGGGACTGAGGCAGCTCCAAGTGCGCTCCCACGGCGGGGCTCAAGCCCGGAGGGCGTGATCCCAGTAGGAGCGATGGGCACCGAAGCCGCGTGGTTATCCCACGACCAATGCGATTTTCAAGGAATGCGATATCACATCATGCTAGCCTGCTAAGGAGAAAATCTTACGGTTAGCCAATCTCTGGATGTTTTAAGAAACTTTTGCAAGGACTAACCAAATTTTCATCTGGGGAATATGATTTATTTTGTTGAGGCCTGAGTGAAAACAAGAGCAGAGAATGTTTTACATTGAGTTTAAGGGACCATCTTCAAATCACTAAAGACTCACATTTACTGTCCATATCAGGCGCTCAAATGTGTGACTTACGAATGGGGACACACTGTATTTGAATGGCGGATGCAACACAAAATGAAAAATGTTGTTAAAGAGACGGATTGCGTCTGGGATACACAGGGTCTTCCTGCACACCTCTATGTGTTGTAGACCAGGGGCTACAACCCTGGAGAGTGGTAACCCAAATCCAGATACTATGCATGCAGAAGGTGCAATGCGCCATGAGTTAATTAGCGAAGCTGTTTGAGCTGGGCAGATTTTATCTGAACTCCGGAGGTCCACTACCGGTATAGATCTGCCGGCACATGGCACGAAGACGTAGCCAAGATTCCTACCTTAATTTTTTTAAAAAACTTATGCATAAAAAGCTGCATTTCGCAGGGGAAATCATCATGGTGGATGTGGATGAGCCCACAGTAGGGTGGCTCAGGCTCAAAATAGGAAGTATTTTTCTTTCAAATGGCCATAGCCAAAAGTTGTTCCACTTCATGACTAACCCAGTGACCCCACATGAACAACCCGCATCCTTCCACCACCACCATTTTTGCAATATGTTGTCCTGCTTGTATGTACTGCAAAATACTGAAGAATTTTGTTGACTATTGGACACTACCAGTTGAATTTGGCAGCCTCAAAACTCAAAGGAAAAACTACCTGTTTTAGGATGTGGTGGCAAGAATACTAAATTAATCCCCAAAAGACACGCTGACTGCCGTAAGTCTGTGGTAATTGTGATGTTACAGGATCACATGACACATTTAGACGAATGGTCGTTATTCAAGGCATAATTATACAAGAACAGAATTGTTCTCTAGTTTTGTTGTACTAAGCATGCTTACCTGTTTGATGGACCTATACTATGAATTGGTAGATAATGCAGGACCAAAACACCCCATTTTATAAAATGAATCTTACGACCCGGGACGTGACGTCACCGACCGCCATGTTCGATCGGCCTCCATTCGCGAACCAAGAAGGTTGACGTGGGGAGGTGGGGGGATATTGTCATCAAACAGGGTAAGCAGCTCAGTAGAAATGACACTATGAGAACAATTCTGTTTGTATAGTTTAAATTCACTAGGACTGCTTACTGGAATTGATGGACAATTAACTACGAATTGCATCAATTCAGCATAGCACAGCGAGCCCCGGAGGGGGGCATGGTGCATCCTGCTCCGAACATGGCAAAGTTGAAGAAAGAACGAAGAAAGACAAGAGATCACTAGACGAAAATACGGACAGACCTACCAAAGCCCAATAAAATGGCCGACTCAAGTAAGAAAAACCATAAATAAAGGAGAAACTCACCAGAATGTGGGTTGACGTCCGTCCCATAATAAATTAGTCTTACTATTCTTGTTGTTTATATCTGGCCTTAGTACAGAAGAGGCAAAAGCTCCCTTTTGCCCTGGCATGCCCACGTTCTTAAAGTACGCAGATGAGAACGTAGTCGCCCTCTTCCAACAGACACTATCACAAAAGTCAGCAATCGAAACCCAACTGTGATATGCCCAAGAAGAAGAAATCGCCCTAGTCGAGTGAGCCTGAGGATTCCCTTGAGCGACCATAGCTTTAGAATCCAAAAGGACCGAGACTAGCCACCTAGCAACCGTACGCTTGACCGCCGGGTGGTGCGGATGTACAAAGGTAAAAAATAGTTGGTCGTTATCCGCTCTCAATGCGGTCGTCCTGCGTAAGTACTTCCTCAAGGTACGCACTGGACACCACACCCTGTCTTCGCTAACACTACTATGTGAAGCGAAAACGGAGGAAAAGAGAGGAGTGTTGGAACGACCGGGACTCGTTCTTTGCCAGAAAAAACGGACAATAGAACAGTTTGCTCCAGCATCGGCAACAACCGTCGATGATGCTGAGATAGCCTGAAACTCGGAGCATCTTCGCCCTGCAGCCAATGCCAGGAGCATACTGACCGTTTTCAGAGTCAAATTCTAAGTGTGGCATCCTTTAACGGATCAAAAGGAGGCCTGCTCAGAAACTCTAATACGGTATTAAGGTCCCATTGAGGAACATGCTGCCTACAATCATGGAAAAAATTAGTTGATACAATATAATCAAACAGTTCCCATGCTCACAGCTATGATCCGAATTGGGTAATTCCTTGTTCATTGGAAAGCAGATGTCTTGCCCTTATCCATATCCTTCCCCTACCCCCATCAATCAATGTTGGGGGACCTGACGAGGCTGCTAACAACATGACTTGGATCAACATTGCCTAGGGGGAGAGGGGGGCGCTTTACAGCCAAGTCGGACAAGTGTGGCAACAGTTTTTTCCATGATTGTAAGCTCCAGTAAGGAGCCGAGCTAAAGAGCCATCGGTATTGAACGACGACCCATCAGCAAAACCCCTATGAACGGACATAATCGCAGATTTGTAATTTCGAACGGTACTGGATTCCAGTCCTTCATCGAATTTACGAGTGAGAAAATCTGCTACCTCTGACACAGGTGCTCTAGTCGGAGAAACATCTCTTTCTCAGCACCACTGGTAGTAGGGACCCAAACGCTGACAGTAAACTCTGAGATAGAGTCGAGTCCCTTCTACCATGTGAGATGAGGTCAGCAGCTCTTTGCGAAAAGCCCGCCTGTTGGTAGCGTACCCTGACAAGGGCCAAGCAGTTAACTTGAGTGACTCTGGCGTCAGCTTGGGTAATTGATTCCCTGGCCTGCGAAATAAGTCTGGAATCAGAAGCAGAACCAGTGGACGACCTGCCAGAAGATCCACCATCGGCCGAAACCAAAGGTGTTGAGGCCAATACGGGGCGATAAGAATCACTTTGCAATTGTCTTGGCCGATCTTCTGGACTACTCGATTGAGTAGAGAGATCGGTGGGAAAGCGTAAGCCACTAACCCTGACCAGCTGATCGACAGAGCGTCTGCCGTATATGCATTCGGATCCCAAGATTGAGTGCAGTATACGGGTAGTTGCTTGTTCGAGGCCGTCGCAAATAGATCTATGGAGGGAACAAACATCCTGCTGAAGAGCGTGCGAACCACCTGCGGGGCTAGAGAGCACTCCGTGGGGGCGTTCTTGATACCCTGGAGAGATCGTCTGCCAGCAGATTGGTGGCTCCCGCTATGTGAGTTGCCACAACCTGAATCTCGAGCTCCAGACACCAAGTGAGGAAGCGGAGAGTGTGAGCACACAGGATTGATGATCTTGTTCCTCCCTGTTTGTTCAAGTACGCAACCACGGTTGAGTTGTCGGACTGAACTAAGATCTTGCGACCCACCAGCCTGTCTCGAACGCTTCCACGGAGTGTTGAACTGCCCAGAGTTCGAGGAGGTTGATGTGAACTTGAGCCTCGACTGGAGTCCAAACTCACGAAGCTCTGAGTTCGTCCAGGTGACCCCCCAGCCTGTTGTTGACGCATCTGTCGTGACAACCACTTCTATTGACAGAGAGGGAAAGTGAATTCCCAACGATGGATTGCTGGGAAGAGTCCACCATCGTAGCTTGCTCCTGACCAAGCCTCAAACTAACGGGCGCAAGGGCGCAAATTGGCGCCAGTAAAGCCGGCAAATGCGCCTGGGAACGGACGAAAAAAATAGTTGCCAGGCGCAAATGTACATGTAAAATACGCCCGTGAGCTGAATAATTCACACAGGAAAACTTATAAAAAATTGTCCGTACGTGAGATTTATTGCAATCATAAATGGTATCAACCTTGTCTTTGAGTATTCCAGTGGTGGTATTTTGGGCTTCCGCGGTCCTGGGGGCCCCCGTCTCAAGCTGAGAGATAGTAGTAATAGGTTTCTTAACCTTTTGTTACTGCGAATAACATGAAGTGATTATGACGGTTACAGTCATGGTTACTGATCGGGGGTTGGTGGTATTGTAAATCTGACCCCATATAAATGGAGTAATCGGTTCTGAGTCGGTTTTTGGTCGGAAAAGAATGATTGTGAGATGCAATGCCGATTGAAACGCTTCAGCAGTGCTAGAAAGGAGTAAATTTCGTAAAAAAAACGTGTCGCTTTCATGATACAAAACATAAAAATACCTTTGTACCTACAATTGTTAGGATTAAAAAGGCCTTGAACAAAAATGTTGCGGAACATCTCAAGTGGACATAAATTACTATAATTTATATAAAAATGGCCGATGTATTTTATGGAATGTGTTGTTAATCGTCCTGGGCTTGCTGGGTTGACGTTTGCATCATTTATACTTCTAAACTTTAACAATTTTACGTAGGAATCATTGTGAAATTACACACAGCATGGTAAACTAGGTCCCCTCAACTCTAAAAGGTAAAACTATTACAGATTTCTAGGCTCGTTTTGTGAACCGTTTTGTGCAAAATTTGTGCCCTTCAATTCTTCCGAAAGTGCATCTTTTGGCATTACTTTCACTAAAAGAACCCTCAGAGACCAGAAAAATGTAGATTTAGTGTAAAATGATGATTAATATGTAAGAGTAGTGATTTTAAGTGACGAAAAAAAGGCGATATTTCACCACCTGGCATTCGATGTTACACGCCGTACAACGTCTAAGGGGTGTGCGCAACCTCGCCGTGTGCGTGACCTGCTTGCTGACTGGGCCGAGCTCATCGCCGCATCGTGCAGGCCTTGCCTTAGCCTACCGGTCAGTGCACCCCTACAATTCTATATTAACTTCATAATGAAGCTTCATTATGCAGGAAAATCCGTATCCCCGTACCTGACAAATCCGTACTTCCATTCAAAGCTCAACACAAAACCAGAGGTAGGCCTACCTAACACTATGGGTCCACGACCTCCTTAACTCTTTACAGCATAATTCGATAATGGAATTCGTATATTTTGTTGACATTCCAAATCAACCAGGGAACAAGATTCAACAGTATCTGAGCTTGCTTATAGTACATCACAGCCCGATCCCCACCAATTTTCACATTCGTTCATCACACTCATTTTTGGAGCTTCAGCGTTTACGAATATTACCAAAGCCTCGAACAGCCAAGGAACATAACAACGGCGCCCATAATGCAATGGGCACACAGCAAACCAGCTCTGGCTATGTCCGTGACGTAATGAGATGGCATAGCAATTGTGGCATATGGCATTGGATGGGCAGAACAACAAGTTTGTTGGGGCAATCACCCAGGCGGTGCCCTGTGGTGTCACTAATTTGCTAAGTCAGTGTTTCCAGTAAATCGCACCAAAGTTAAAACAGTTGGTTGCCGGGCATTCTCCTGGGAACTAAAACACCCATTTATCCGAATTTTGAGAGCTCGCCGTACATCGCAATTAGCCTAATAGTCAGTATAGTGCGAACAAAGGTAATTTGGGCAACATGGAAAACAATTTCGGCCGGACCGACCTCCAAGCTGACAGCCACTAAATTAATAGTCGTCCATCCTCTTTGAGGCGGAAGATTAATTACCAATCAGGGTACGTATTAGCATCATTGACAACATTATTGACCTTAGCCCACGCTATTTTGTAGACACGGCTTCTGGTCAAGACAAAATGGACAAAAATGGTGTCAAAATGTACCGGGCGGCGCGCGCGGCAGCGGCGGGTAGAATTTTGATAGTAAAACGGTACTTTAGAACAGTTTAACGTCCGGTTTCCGTTCAAGATATCATTTCACAGAAGAGTTTCTGGCACATTTTCAAGCATTTTATTCATATGTTCTGATTTCGGTCAAATACGCATGCCAGTCTGAGCTTACTAAAGTTTAGTGCAGCGTCCCAAAAATGCGCTGTTCTGGATAGTAGAGTAGCCGAATTCGACCACCATCGATAGGTGGTGTTGGTTCAAAAAAAAACAACTTGGTGTAGCATGGCATGGCGACTCTACAAGGGTGGGTTTGCAACTTCTGGTACAAGGTGTTTCATAAAAAGGTGGGTTAAAAATAAAGTCACAGTGTGTATGATAACTCATTGAAAGTATACTATGAATGTATTTTAATTTATTCACTACTTTATTGTCATTCTTGAACACTGCCCACTGACCTTGTTGAGTTGGAGTTGATTTTGTGCATTTGCTCACAATTTACAAATTCTTTCAAGAAGTAAGCATCTGATTGTATTGTGTCGACAAAATGGCAGAAGCTTTGGGGAAATGTGTATAATTATGGGGGTGTACAGGACCGTTGGAATAAAAAGGGTGCTAGGTTAAAAATGGTGGGGTAGATGAGGCTGCTGGTACAAAGGGTGCCGATTTTGGTAAAAGGTTGGGTAGATGAGGCTGCTAGGGTAAACAGGTTGCCGTTTGGTAAAAAGGGGGGGCCAAGGGTGGGGTTGGGACTCAACTCCCACAGTGCTAGTGTCGCATGTGTAAATCAATTAAAAGTTTGGTCTGCAAATAGTAGCATATTAACTGAGTTAATAAACTTTTATTTTTCGTAATGCATAAATAGTTATTAACATACTTTGAAAATATTTCAATTTCGTTTCGTAAATTTATCAGTGCTAATGTTGCACATATATGAACATTGACCATTTAGAACATGTAATACTGACAATGGATAAGTTTTTATTTTAACGTCCATTTATGTACAAAAAATAGGACTCTTGACATTTCAACTGCTTATAACTTCTAAAAACGAAGCACTTTTGAAAAAACGCCTAAACAACCACCCTTAGAATTGGACATTTTCCGTGTCAGATCATTGTCATAGACAAATCTTAATTGCATTGTGTTAACCTTAATAATATAATAGGTCTTCAAACATCCAGATTCAGTGACCAATGATCACTGACCATGGTGACCCATCCTGTACACGTACCCACTCCCTTGCCTGTAATTACTCTGCACCTATACCTTTGCCACCTTCCATTGACCAATAATAGGTCCGCATAGTGTAGTGATAGGCGGCTGTAAGCTCACCAGAATCCTTGGATTTTTAACCCTTAAGAGGAACTTGCCCCCTGGGTCAAAAATATTAAGAAGTAAGAGTCGGGCCCCTGGACTCCAACTAAGCCTCGATGTGATATGGTAAGTCAAGAGGCCTTACGTAAAGTACATGTGTATCCAAATGGTATGTGCGAAATTGTTACGGTAGTAGGAGTTAAGGATAAACAGGACTTGGAGGTAAATCAAGTATCTAGACTCTGTATTGGTTTTTGAATTGCTCCTGGTTCTCAGGAAATTGCCCCTGGATCCGCCTTATTCCCAGGGGAACCATGAGCACAACTTTTAACAAAAATTGCCCCGGGTTGTTGCCGCTGGCTTTCTTTTGATGCTTGCTCCTTAAAACTGTGTCAGAGGAACTAGCTTTGACAGAGGGTCGTTAGCTGGGGCTGTAGTGAGCCAACAAGTGAACCTGGATGGCTCGCATATGGAAGCGGCACATTGGAACCAAGTCCACCAAGCTGGCCATAAGTCCCAGCAACTGCTCCAAGCAACCGCTGGAGCCTGAACCTGATGCAACATAAGCGCGGCGCAGGCTACAGCGTTGTTGACACTCTCTGGAGTGGAGAGGCAGACCTTGAAGATCTCACACAGAGCTTCCCCAATACTTGGAGTGTTTCTTTGATTTACAAGAAGTCGCTTCTGAACATTCACCAGAAAACCCCGGGACTGAACTACCTGAACTGTAAACGTCCCCGGCTGCCCTGCGAGTTTCTCCCTCCCGAACGGACGTAATCAGCCAGTCGTCCAGGTAGACGCAGATATGAATACCTCTGCGTCTCAGGTACTGCCGCCACTCCCGGGCGATCCTGGTAAAGACCCACGGGGCTGTTGAGAGGCCGACGGCAGGCAAGAGAACCTATAGGCCTGACCGCATACCTTCAAGATCTCATCGCTGATGGGCCTGAAGTATCGGAACGTGCAGTAGGCATCCTGAGAATCGCTGGATTGCTGCCAATCTCCCTTGGGAGGCACTCATTACTGCCGACAGAGTTCCATCCTGAATCCTCTGGGGCCTGATGAATTTGTTCACGTCTGAGGTGAGAATGGGCCGCACATCGCCCGTCTTCTTGGGACCAAGAAGAACGATTGACCAAACCCTCTCTCAGCACGGCGTTTGATGTACATCATTCCCCCGCAATGCTTGTTTCA
Source organism: Ophioderma brevispina (assembly GCA_023653785.1). Lineage (NCBI taxonomy): Eukaryota > Metazoa > Echinodermata > Ophiuroidea > Amphilepidida > Ophiodermatidae > Ophioderma > Ophioderma brevispina. The sequence continues at coordinate 694 of JAMKCH010024097.1, read as the reverse complement.
AGCGTCCTCCCACTGTGGAATAGTCATGGATAGGTCTAAGCTCACGGCCGCCACCCCTTCAGGACTTCTGCTGCTGCCACCGACCCACCCCTCTTCTTCTTAGAAGGGGTGAGCACCAGGCCACGACCAGCAGCTTAGTTTCCTTTCCCTTGCCCCTCATGATGCGGGCAGTTTAGGCTGCTGTTGAAGGGCAGGTGTTGAGTGTAGGGACGGAAGGACCCTTAGAAGAAGATTAGCCTTAGACTTCTTCGTCTTATTAGGAGCAGAGGTAGTTTTGTTACGCAAGGCGTCCCCGGTATCATTCACTGTCTCCTCATGTTCATTCTTCTTTGCCCGCTTCTTGGCACAAGCCAGAAGGAAAAACCGAAGAGGTGCTCTGACGTTGAAGATGCCTCCTTCAAGTCATCCATTAGCTCGGATTAGAAGGTCTGCTTCAGAGCATGCTCCCCGCCGGACTGTCACAGATACGAGGCCAGAACATTGACAATCAAGCTGACACCACTAGCGAAGATCGCACCCAGCTGCTGACTCTATGTTCAGATGAAGGTGGCAGACTCGTCCTCCCATGGACCTGACCAGATACCGTATGTTCCTAATAAACGCCTCAGGGGCGGTGCATTTTCAAAAGGAGGCGTTTATTACATTCAAAAATGAAATCAAACATCCGCAAAAATCACCTACACACGCTTATTTT
>JAMKCH010024096.1:0-19256 GCA_023653785.1 Ophioderma brevispina | reverse complement strand
TATAACTCTATTAATTGACTTCGACATAGAGCCAAATAATTACACATCTTTACAGCATACATGTGGAAATACATAGAAACAGCAGTTACCTGTAATACAAATATAAACACTGGGGCCGTGATATAGGCGAGGTATTATTTGATAGCTCATATAACAAAATCGCCAGGCCCTTTTTTCCTAAAAACTTAAGATGCAGCAGGGGGGGTAGGCCATGCCAACCTAACAGCAACATCAAATTCAAAACTGCATCAACTTCCGGGTGTCAGTCTATTTCAAAGACTTCACGGTAGAGGGCGCTCTTACGCACTTCGAACGGTTACACACACTTGACTAAAGACTAGCCTGGTCACGAATATATAAATCTAAATACCGTTATTGGAAATTACACTATTTGGCAGCGGGTTTATCCACTAACCCGACGGATTTTTGAGTCAATTTTTTTTCTTAATTTATCAGAATTACTAAGATTTTTTGAACAAAGTTTAAAAGATGAATTTTTTAATGTCACTGGGACCGAGATACTGCCATAGTAAATGCAACGTAGCAGTTCCCCAAATTACGTTTAAAAATCCCATTGCCCAAAATCGAGCAGATCGTGTCCTACCGCCCCTGAATTCGAACAGGTGGAGATGGAACACGTGTTTATCGGACTTGGGGAATTTCCATTGCATATCTAATTTGGCCTACCACTTTATTAAGGGTTAGTCCTTTGTACTAAAAAATAGTTCCCTGTTATTGTTTTTTTTTTTAATTTGTTGTTTTATTGTCCAATTCTCTTTTATCCATATTTTAAGTCAGTTTATAATAACACATTATTATTTCAATGTCAAATCCTCGGGTTTTGTATTTTTAAAAATACTTTAAAAATACTTTCCACCCCCCCCCCCCATTTACTGTTTTTATTTTGGTTTCTTCTAAGTACATATTGACGATGTCAACATAAATACACGGGGAGAATATATAGTAAATACTCGGTGGGCAAAATGAACAGATTTAATTTAAAAGGTTGTACAAAGAAATGTCTTATCTTGTATAAGAATTATGTGACATCGATACGGATCAAAATCTGATTACAACCGCAATGGATGCATGAGATGGGGTGTTTAGTACTCTTACCTACATCGGCAAATGATTAGCCAGCTGCTCTCAAATATGGGAATTTCATGAAATATCGAGGGGGCAGCCGATTGTCATCAGGCTGCTGAACAAATTGGAATTTGGCCCTATTTTAACTCATTAATCCAGCAGAAATCCAAGCACTGTACACCACATTCCATTGCCTCTGCTGCTATGTTTTGGCGATTTCTGACCCCCCTTCCAAGTTTTACACTTGATTTTGTTTGTTTCGACGTTTTTTGGAGTACCTGAACATCAAAAAGCAAACATACCTCGATCATAAACGTAGCTATAACACGTCTATAGGCCTATGACTCGATGTGCTACTGCTGGGCCGACACGTGCCCGGTTTCCCTGGGCGACCTATTAATTCTTCATTGTGTAAAGACCAGCACTTGCGCCAGTGGTGGTTCCTTAACAATTGTTCTATTTTTAAGTCGATCTTGTTCTATCAAAATCGGCCGCGGTCATCGAATTGCAAAACGTTTACAGAATTGGTAAATAATCATCATAATTTGTTTTTAATTATGTCTTCATCATTTGCCAAGTTTTTACACATTCTTTATGTTGCTGTTGTAGTAGAGAAGACCACTTTTCACTTCTCTGTGAAGTAAACAGCTTCTCTCGAATCGTCTCGGTCGACATTCATCATCAGAGTCTGTTACACTCTTTGACTAAATCCCTCAGTCAAATGACTCCCTTCGTGTCTGACCTCATTCCCTGCCTATATGCCCCTGGTATCTCTTGGAGATATTGTAGCACCGACCACGTTAGCTAACGTTTCATTTTCGCACGCAACACCCATCGGTTCAAGTGCCACATAAACCAATAGCATTCAGTGAGAAAGACGACCAGCGAGCATCCAAAAGGCCCGAAAAAACAAAAACCTCCCCAAACTCACTGCGTCACTAAAATTTAAACAAAATAAATTCTACCAGAAAGGCCCACCACCTCTAGAACAATTTGCCAATTTTCGTGCGCAAACGGACATAACACGGCCGACTAGTTTTCGCTAACAAGAAACGACATATTAAGCGCCGCTCTCATCGCACCCCATCATTAGGTTTCAAAAAAACAATTTGAGTCAAACACGATTTTTGGTCATCACTTTGACGTCTTAGGAGAGCAAATGGTGGCTTTTGATCACTGAAGCATGGCGAAAAATCCGCCCGATTTTCTTCGTATGTCAAAAAAACAAAAATTAAAAATGCCTCTATTTTGTAATTTACAGCCAAATTGTATTATTTTTCGGGAAGTTGTGATGTATGTACATATTTTTATGAATGTAAGTCAAAATGAGCTTGACAAAATCTTGACATATTTCCTTTAAGAGGGATGGCCCCCGATTTAAGGATTTGAAATTTTCATCTTGATAGATTGGCCCTTCCACTCCAAACCCCATCAGGGTTTTGGAAATCAGTTGCCAACACCTTTTAATGATATTTTACTAGACGCTTTGATGTCCACAATTACCACTAAGAAATAAAATATATTATAAATTTGACTCATAATAAGAAAGTATTTTCAGATCAATCTGTACGAACTTTGAGATACTTTTGAATTCACTGAATCAAACACGAAGCATTCAAATTCAACTAAACATTTTAGAAATCAAATAAAAAAAACTTATTTCTAAGTATGACATATTTTGGGATATTCTGGAGCATATAGGTCTTATAGTTTAAGTTTTTGATTATAAATTATGTCACTGTGTTTTTCATTTTGATATTCTTTATGTGTAACTTTATGTTAGGGGGTGGTGGTCCGCTTCTGGCCTTTTTGGCCTTTTGACCTCTCCTCCATAATGTGTTTTTTTTTTAGAAATGTCTTGTGATGTTGATATGTATATGTATGATTTTTATATTTATTATATTATGATTCTGAGTTCTGTAAAGTTTTCAAGGTGATATTTCGATCAGTTTTGATGCAAGAGCCTAAAACGTGATTTTGCAAAGCCCATAGAGTACTGTGAAAATTACAATTGGGCGACCAAAAGGGAGCACATTTTCGCTCATAACTTCCAAAACCAAACATCCTGGCTTTAAGATTTCACATGGTAAATGAGGCAAAATAGTAGCTTTTGTGATAACAAAATGTTGACCACTTCGGTAAAAATCTGGGGCTTCTGGGGCAGGCTATTAGCGATCGGGCCATGACCTTTAATACATGAGCTAACGCAATTTTCTGCAAACAGTTTTTTGTCAGAGAAGACAGTACGTGATGTGGCGATGATATACAAATGCTTGTCCACATACTAAAGCACGTGTGAAATAACTCGGCTCAAAATGATGTCCTTCATTATATGTATCCAGTAATGATGATGAACTGAAATTCTTTAGACCTTATCTGAGCTTTAAAAAACACTAAAGCATATTGTAGGGAATTTACTCAGTTTTAAGGGGAAATTGTGCTACAAATAGAAAGCTGAAACATTGGAGTTTCAGACTCGGAGTTTTCAGAGAGTTTCTGCATAAATCCTGAATTTGTGACTAAATCAATATTACCACAACAGTGATATTTTTGCAATGTGTGCAAGATTTACCTTTATGTCAAATTAATGGGCAGTTAACCTGCTGAAAGCACCTATGTCCAACAAAATCTAACATCCCATAACCATAGACAGCATGTGTTTTACAATTTAATATGTCAGAAGCAAGGAAAAGTACAAAGACATGAAACACAGCCTTCTTAGTTTCTTAAAATAAACTAAATTGCCTTCTGTGAGAAAGGATGGAAGAACAGTAAAACCAAGTTACGCAGATGTTTTTTTAACATAGTACATACTCTGATTAGATTTTTTTGAATTACTCAACTAATGCAGCGGGCTGACACGTGCCACGTTGGTCTCAAGGCATTACCGATGAACTGGGAAGGGGGCAAATAACTAACATCAACAGAAGGAACTGAGGATATTAAACTTATTAAGATAGAATGGTATCAAGTACATTAAGGAATTGTATAGAGCACATTAAGGATGTGTATCAAGCACATCAGCTGCTGAGAAAGTGATGTGTCCGAGATATGATGGAAGATACTTTAATAAAGTTGCAAAAACTGGTATAGGGTGAGAAGACTTGATCGCATTTCTGATAACAAGTACATTGCAATGAAAAAATATGCCCTAGAATTTGCAATGTCTTTCCCTAAATCCATCATTAATTTATACAATGCAAGCAGATCATAGCTTTTTTAATTTCCAAATTCTAGCCAGTCCCAGATAACAGCACAACATTTTTCACTGCTCAAACCAAATAATTGCTGTTTCAGGTGTTTTGTGGACAATGTAAAAGGAGCTATACCACCTTGGTTTGGCTATTCAAAGTTATCTACATTGACATTCTTAAAGTCCCGGAAATGAGACGATAAACCTATACTACCAATCTTTGTGGCATTCCACTGCAGTAAACAGACCATAAAAAGAACTCACTACCAGTGACATCATTTGTGAAACGATTGATTAAAGACACTATCAGTGATTTGCTAAATCATCAAATCGGAAAAAATCCACAACTCAGATTTTTTGCATGTATGTTTCAAGTACAGGTATCCTAACACTAACCCTGCAATGATAAGACCAGAAGCAACCCAATAAGGACATAACGGAGATTGTAGTCATTATTGTCCGAAAACGGACACTTACGAGAACACGTAATTTTTTGGAATGGAGAATCGTATCTGTGAACACTTGCCGTTTTTCTTTCCTTTTCTGTCAATTCCACAGCTGGGAAAGTAAACTATGAGATCCACAGACTTAACCTTTCACTTTGAAGCCATTTCCTGCAAATTTTTCAAATCTTTTTCAAATCACTGATAGTGTCTTAACATCAGTGTCATGAATAGATTCACCCAGTCACCCGGAATTTTCTATTACTCTCTGATAATCAATGATACCACAAATGAATGTCATCACCAACCAAATATTGATGCTTCCCTGGTCCCTCCTTTTAGACTTGACAACAACCACATCAATCTATTTGCATTTCCTTTAACGGTTTTCTTATCTCTTGTAACCGTATGGTTTTGATTGGCCACCAGGACTACTTTCCTGGACATTGCCCGCTCTTTGCCTAGACTTTGGCAAGCTCTAAAGTTACATTTCCTTTTGATAAACTTCACATTTTTAGTATGCCTTTCATGGCCATAGGGATTTAAATTCTGGAGATTAATTAAATCCCTCTCCATATTCAAAGAGCACAACTACAACCAGAAAAGGTTGGACAGATGACCAAGCTAAGCTAGACCCTTCATCACTTTTTACCATAAAAGGAGACCTGCTGGAGATCATTGGCCAATTTCTTTCTTTCTTCTCTTCAAGCAGCACAAGATAAACAATGCTAAGGTTATTGTGTTTTCCCTATGTCAAAGTGGTAAGGTTCAGAAGAATGAGAAAAGACATTGCCAGAATTCCATAAACTGTGGCGAATGGAAAACAGCAAACCTTTGTATCCCACAGTGATCAAAATCAGGTACTATGACAAACCCCTGAAGAAAACTTCAATTTTTACCAAGTAGTAGACCTAAATTACACTAAAGATCACACCCTTTGATTCTTGAGATCTCCTGTAAGTACACTTAAAACTGCTGGCAACGATTTACTTCAAAAATCATGAACATAATTTCTAAATTTAACTCCTAGAACTGCATGACCCAACTTTTTATAAATACCCTTATCTAGTACCATATTGGTACGATCTCTTCATATTGAGATTTCTTGTTTGAAAAGATCTTTTTTCTAACCTTAAAAATGTTTTTTTTTTTTTTTTTTAATATTTTTCTTTTGTATCAAAAAATTATATCTTTCTATTACCTCGACACGAGTGTTGATTTTGACATGTAGGTTTATCGATGGTTCCACGGCTCCTTTAAGCTATTATTTCACTTCACCTTTATTATCGTTTTCCATCCATAGTTACTGGTCAAATGATCAACACAATCTTTATATTCTTTTTGCTACTCTGTAATTGTTGTAAAATATTTTGTTTATGTATCTTTACATCTTTTGATACCCTGTACAGGGCAATGAAATAAAATAAACTCGATGGTGACCAAGGTTGGCTTATCTTCTGAACATTCACCCCTTTTTCAATTGATTCATTTTCTATTTTGGATGTACTTAATATGTTGGTTCTTAGAGGCAGCCCCTCACCCTAGTTGGCATTTTATGGAAAAAGCATATCATATAGTATTGCCTTTTTTCTGCTAAAGATTGGCCTTTCACCCCTAACATTTTAACTTCTAGTCATAAGTGATGTGAATGTGATGCGCATTTTCAGTAGTAGCTGACGCTGACCAATTAAGTTTTACCATACAATTTCAACAAACCCTCATCGCTATAAAAATAACAAACATCCAACACTAAAAGCTGATCAATCAATCATGTTCAAAAACATGTTCGGAAATATACTGAAACCATAACATCAAAATCCCACATATCTACATCCCTGTCAAGGTGCCAAGATATAACCTGAAACACAGCATCCATTTGTGTACTTTTATGGTACAGATTTTTTGGAAGTGTAATATTTTTAAAATCCTCAGCCTCAAATTTATGATGCAAAATTCTGTCCCTAAGACAAAAGCTTAGCTTCCAAAAATCCAAGTGGAATTTAAGGGGAAAATCCCTTTCGCATTGAATTAAAGTCATAAGAGATGCAAGACACGTTCTTTTTGCTTGGCCTCCATTTTAAATATTTTAATCAGAGGAAAAAAAAAACAGCCCAGAAAAACCTACTCACTATGACATGTCCATATTAATTAATGTCATCTATAATGAACAAACATGCAAAGTATGACAGACTCAAAGTGGTTTTGTGCCAGTGACCATTCATCAGTTACCTATTGTACACGTTTGTGACAAATTATATGTAACATTGTTGCAACAATATTATCAGTTGCACACAATCAGTACTTGATTTGGTGCCAAGATTACCAAATCAAATTTTGATTACAAATTGGTTATTGCATAAAATACGCACTGTGATTTCTGGGGGTTTAATCCAAACTATGCTTTAACAGTACACACACACTTATACAGAATATTTGGTTGGCACAACAAATAATGAATCCAATTCTGTAAAGAAGCTGAGAAAAGTTTTGGACGGAGGTATAAAATGTTCTTTTATGAATACATTTTACAGTAACGGCGAATTTTGAAATTTCAACTGAAATTAACCGGTACTTGACTCATGTACATGTTACATAGTATGAATTAACTTCTAACACATAGCAGAGGTTCAGCAAGTGTTATCCCTTTTACTCGATTTGGAACTCATCATTCAGTGTCAATGGAAATGCTACTTTCTGCAATTTTGAAGTTTTTAATAAAGACTGCAAGTTAATGCCAAAAAAAAAACAAGTGTTTGTCTCAGAAGAAATGTGAATTTCAATGCTTTAATCATTTTTTTTTTAGAAAAATTTGTTTGTTTTAAGTTTGCTTTTTTAGGTTCTTTCTTTTTTTTTAAATGCATTTTGTGGCCCATTTTTTTCAAATTTTCGGCTGCTTCGCTGCCAAATTTTCCATTTTTTTCTGATTTTTTTTTACAAAAAAAGTGAGTACAACCTAAAAATAAATTATGCGGTCAAAAAGACATTTTAAACCTAATGCCGCGGTCTTCGGAGACAAACTTTTTTTTATCTTGCCTAACCGAAATGACCTTATTCACCTTTAAATATAGCACAGACTGCCATGACTACAACACGCTATTCCACAGGCCGATTATGGTCATCAGATGTTGAGCAAGAATGCCATACCCACAATAATATGGCAACATCACAACAAGCGGTACATCTTGTCTGCTTTTGAACAAACGATCATTAAGTGGAAACATGAAACAATCTTTCCAATAGATCTTACTTTTGATATAATCTGATTAGTTTTGTTTTGCAAGACTTTTGGATCTTGAAAACAACTTGGGAGGGCCAACATTCAAGTATCCTTTTGATGTGATGTACAGTATTACATTAGAATATCTAGTGCCATGTGAAATTTGTCAGTGAACCTACTCTTTCTTCTAGTTGTAAGACACAAATCAATACCAGAGATGGTATTGAGATCTCTGTTGGTCAGCAAAGGAGTGATCCTCAGAGCCATACCAAAAGGGTTGACCTCTCCACTACAAGAATGCATTCAACACAAGTGCTATTCATTTTAGAGGTTCCAGTGTTTTGTACCCATTTTAAAATGTGTGCTCACATAGGAACACCAAGCTTCCAAAGGTGAAGGTAAATGCCAATAAAAAAAGTTGTCAAGATCGCGCACATTGCTTTAAATAAGGTTTTTAGCTAATTTTTTTAGGTTTTAACTCAATTGCTCACCTGGATTTTTGTTTTTTAGAATTTTCAGTAAAAAAGGAAATTCTGCCACCAAGCGGTGAAAAACCAAACAAACACAAGGTGGTAAAAATGCAATAACCCCCCTACATTTTTGCATAGCATTTTTCAAAAAAATTGCATTTGGCCACTGCCTTTATTACACATCTGAGACAAACTGTTTTTAGCTTGGCCAGTCCCATATTTTTTTTATTTGTATACATACCACATAATCGAATTACTACTTAAAAAAATGTACCCGAAGTACTGTCAATTACTACCCGTGGGAAGGTTAACCTGCCCGCAGACACTTTCAGAAAACTAGGCCACTGTGATCACATTTGTCTACAATGAACTTATTTTGCTAACCCTAATTGGTGAGGACACCACAGGAATCCTCACATACCAATGTAACAAAATCCTCATTACAAATAAAACCAAGATTATCAAAATAAACACTGCTCAATGGAAAAAAATCTGTGGATACGATCAAGTGAACAGTCATTGTGGGCATAATTCACATTCAGTTTTCAATTTTAGTGTATGCATTTGCTAAGGCTTACATTTTGCAAGAAACGCATCTCCTTGGTAATTTTTCAGATATATGGTATCTTAGTGTTGCTTTGAACAAAGATCTCCAAGGAATTTGACTACGAAAAAATTGGCCTTTTCATCTCAAAATCACCCTTAGCGCAAATTACTGAATTTTACCTTGATACATCCCTAAAAGTACATGCTCCTTCTACATGCCCAACAGCCCGACATTGCATGACTATTGTGAAAGACCTATCTGGTAAAAAAATCATACCACAACTTTTAAATTTTAAGACAGGACATAATACTGGTAATTTTTTTCATCATACGTCTCAAAACTACTTCTAAACCTGCAAACATGAGGAATCTATTTGTCAAACTGCAATTATTGTAGTGCCGTGCCTTCTTTACATTCATAATCATCGGGCTCGACTGACCCTCAGGACCACCCCCCCCTCCCAACAAAAAAGATTAAATGGATGAGATTTCTAGGCTTAAAAATAAAATAAATATTATCTCTACTTAAATCTGGTTAGGCAAAAAAAGGGTTTGTTTGCCGTAAACCTTTGACAGGCTCTTATGAAAAACCTGCCAACTCAGACCTTTTTTAAGCAAATTATTCACAAAATAGAGAAAAATCTGGACGGATCCATGATTTTGATTAATTATTTTTTACCACAATGAAAAAACATCAAATCTTTCACACCTCTTATGTAAGTCACAACGGCGAATTTTATATACCTGCCACGTGTATTGATCGAGATCTCTATCACTTGAGCACAGTAGTGTTTAACGAGAGCATGTGTGGCGCAACTGATAAAGCGCAGGACTCATGAGCCTAAGTTCGTGAGTTCGATTCCCGTTGAAGTCCACATGTATTTTGTCCCTGGCAAGATAATTAGTCCTCAATGTCTCGTTCACCCAAGCGCAATATTGGAGCTGTTAGGGTGAATACCTCGCATATGGATAGGTTTGAGTGCCCCGTGAAGCAGCCCACTAATGACATGAATGATTCTATGATTTCCTAGTAACATCGGAATAAACGTAACGCGCTTTGATACTGAATGGTGATAAGGCGCTATATAATCTGCACTTTCTGTTTTATTTAAACACAAAACAACTACAAGTAAAATACAAGGTTTAAATCGTAGCATGTTGTATTCATTTTAGAATAAAACTGTGAGTTCATCTTTAAAAAAATCTGACCCGACTAGATTTTTGCCTGTTATCCTTGGCTATCTTTTATTAAAAATGATTGAAAGGCATGCCATACAAAATAACATTACTTTCAATAACCATTAAAACATTGTCCCAATTCAGATATCTGAGGGTACTCACTACAAATGACCAAAATGGGATTTCCCAACATAATGGTCTATTTGCAGCCTCGTGTCATATGACATCCTTTTTCATGCCATTTTGGTTTAGAAATGGGTCAAAATGTTTCCTCAATTTGTTTAAAAATGATAGTGAGTAGTCTTTTTTGGCCTTTTACTTAGGTACATATTAATTAAGCAATGACATTTTTGACAGCCCCATAATTAATCATTTTTTTTCCTTAACGCTACCAATAAAACAGCTTTACATATTATAGTAAACTTATTTTTTTCAAACACTAATTTCTAAACATGAAATATCATCTTCAAACTGATGTCAGTCCTATACTGTAAAGAATGACAGTTGACTATACATTAAAGTTGCAATTTTATGAGTTCCTGAATTGGACCATGGATGAGCACTCGGGGTTAGGCAAAAAGCATTTACATTTGCCGTAACCTGACGACCCGAAAGAAACCTGCCAACTCAAAATTTTATAATTAACCACAAATCCGAAAACCATCAAATTAGGACACAAATACTATAACAGTCAAGATCTTTGCTATAACATCAATGAAAAACAAATAAATCATGTAAAATAAAGAAACTTATATTAAAAAAAAACACGCACAACGGATTGCTATGTGGTCCTGCCAGCAATACTGGCGGCCCACAAGAAACTGACCCTTATATTTTTCCTCCGTTACAGCAAACCAACATTTTTTTAGCCTTTTGGGTGTTGCCCCCTCAAAATTAATATCAACATAATAACTTGTGACCTGACACAAGCCCTGCATCAACAACAAAGGAATATAATTTTGCCGCATTTCAAGTTTCAGAGATACCATCAGTGATTCAGGCTTCCAAAGCATCTAACAATAAGCACCTATCAGAAAATGATAGTTTCTGCTGTTTGGCGCAAATTTTGAGATGGTTTAACACAAATGACTTGGGTAGGGGATCTATCGATAGGTTACCATTGACTCAAGCCACCGGGTAACAAACAAAGCACTGTCCGGCAGTGTGCGTGAGCACCTGTAGGCTTGTGCTTTTAACATTCCTCGCGCATCAAGCGTTGATAAGGTTATTGAATGCTGTAACTGTATGGCATATTCCTTCGCACCTCTAACATGTCATAACCAGTGCTAACTTTGTTTGTAAACATTGATGTCAACTCATCTATACTTTACTTCTGGGTATTTTATTTCTAATGAACTTGCTTGTATGCTTCTTGGCTTCAAAACCCAAACTTTCCTGATGATATTTCTCCGACACGCTTTTTCCAATCACTTATTTTTTTTCAACCACATTATTTCACACATCAAAATATCACTTAATTATGATGTCTCTTCTATACTGACGATGACGTTGACCTGTACATAATTTGCATATTTTATGAGTTCCGGATTGGACCTATTGGATGAGCACTGAGGGTAGGAGGCACAAAAAAGAGTTTTGTTTGCCGTAACCCACCTCCCGACCCTAAGAAACCTGCACACTCAAAATTTATATAATTAACCACCACAAAGCGAAACCAATTAAGACAAAAACCAAACTCACTATACCCGTATAATAAAAGACTTTTATCAATGAAAAAACTTTAAAATCAAAGGTCACCCTGCTACTCTGTTTAATTACATTGTGAAGTTCTCTTAAAAAACCCTGACCGACCTAAATATTTCCTCCGTTACAGCCAACCAACATTTTTTTTAGCCTGGGTTGTTTTCCCCTCCAACTTATATTACATTACTAAAGTACGTGGGAACCTGACCACAAGCTTTGGGCAGCTTAGGGAACAACTCATAATATCAAAAGAAATGTATTTTGGCCCAAATTCCAAGCTTAACAGAGATACCATCAGTAATTCCAGTCTTCCAAAGCATCTACCTTAATCACCTAATCTCAAGAAATGATGAGTTCTAAAAAAACAAGTAGGACTGCAGTTTGGCAAATTTTGAGATGGTTAACATAATGACTTGGGTTGGGGATTATACTTTATCTGGGTATTTTATGTCTAATGAACTTTGCTTTTATACTTCTTGCTTCCAACCCAACTTTATTCCTGATGATATTTTCGGGCAAGCTTCCAAAATCAGTTGTAACAATTGGTAGCTGAAAGACACCGGTTAACAGAAATACAATTGCTTCATATGTGTTAACGTCAGTGAAATCTGTACTTGCGACCCGGTTTCAAGTGACATACGTCTTCTTTCATTTCTTCCGCTCTCTGGTTCTTATTCTACATCCCTCTCGCCTCTTGTGGTACCGCTTGGTTGTCAATTACCGGACCATCTTTTCTTTGGTCTGAGCCAACATAAGAAATCTATACAGATGCGGTAACCTTAATTCCTACCATAATATAGTGCAGTTCGAACCAATCTGCCTTGCCATTCTATAATTTATGCACTGCATTGATTTTCCTTTTAGGGGTAAATGATTGGATATTTTAATGTGTTAACAAAATAGCTGATAGATGTTGGGTATGTATGAAACTGAGGTCATGTTGTGCATGAACATTCATTCCTCAATCCTATTTGAACCCTGAATTTACTTGGACTTTGTTTTAATAATAAAGATCAAATTCAATTGCAAACAGACCCTTAGTTTGAGTGCAAATAGAGAGAGCATCCCCTTTGTTATGTTACTGCTAACATAAATTTTGATTTGCAGTCTTTGAGGAAAGAATGCCATTTGAGCCCATTTTTAAGAAATCGAGCATATAAAGATTTAACCTTTGTGATGACCTTTACCATTTGACGGATTTTTTCCTATATACTAACCACCCTGTTTTTATCATTGTTAAACCAAGATGAACACTTTGGTTACCCTTTTTCAGTAATCCATGCTTTTAAAAAAAAATGTTGACCCGGTATTATAGATTATTACCCGCCCCTCTGGATTCCGCCCCACACTTTCACGAGGGGCCTCACTAACTTTGTTCATTCGCCCGTCATAAAGAAAGCCACTGGACTGTCTCAATAATTGCTCATTTGTATGTTGTGTAAATTTTTGTCATAGGACTACCATAGTAAGCTCCACTCTTATAAGCTCCTAGGAGTGTTGTCCAGTTTGGTTCCTACATACATTTCTTGTCTTTGCCTGTTCAATTCTCTATTTGGTCTCCTCCACCTTTGTTGGCGAGGGGGAGCAGGTCAAATCCTACACATGTGGTAGGAATTATGAAATTGGGGTTCGGTCAACTATTCATGGTCCGAAAGGTTGAAGGTCATTTCAGGTCATGGTGGGGGTCATCCAGGTCCAAATGACTATGCATGTTTAATGGTCTGAACCTGGTGGGTGCACTAATACATTTATGCATTTTTTCAAGGTCATTTCAGGTCCGTGGGGCATCTCGGTCAATGACTACAATGGTTTTTTATGGTCATATAAACTCGGTGGGTGTATCAACATTGATACCCATAATTTTTTTCAAGGTCATCTTGGTCATCCAAGGTTTTGAAATCGTACTGCCTCTCTGGTTTCCACACCATCTCCTGTGATCTTTAATTATTTACTTTTCCTTCTTTTAACTACCGCGACAAGCGGAGGGAACCTTTGGGTTCGATAACTCGCCTTGTTTTACATTGTAATCTTTCTAGTTTGTCTCATATATTTTTCAATTTTTTGTACTCTTTTGCTATTGCTGAATAATTAATCTCTGCTCTCAACAGTCACTATTGTCCAGATTACGCCAACACTTTATAGAAGTTTGACAAACTAGGCACGATGAACTACCCCAGGTTTTTCTGGTCCACCTCTCTTAATTCAGGCTTTGATCCCCCAAAAAAAAAATTGCCCCCCCCAGCCAGGGAAGCAAAATGGCTCCAACCCATACCCTTCTTTAAGCTTGAGAAACTAATACCCCCCCTCTTTTGGTGCTATAGGTCTGTGTTCTCTTTTGTCTTCATCAGTATCAACATATGCATATCTGTCTAGGATGGAAGCCTTGAGTAATTTGTCATCTTTGTGAGCTGGTTGTCTGGTTTTCAACTGTATAAAAACATACAATATTTCAAATCAGAGGGGGTTTTGAACAGATCCCACAATGCATTGCAATGTGCCTACACTGTACTGTACTAAAAACACATGTCAGTAGTCAGTACTTAGGGATAAAAATGTTTTAAGAACCACAAGACATTTTATAATCATGACAAAAATTCCATAAGTACTAACATTTTGTGGGCTAAAATAAGCATAAAAGTCAGGATTTCTATGTGTTAAGAATACAGTTTTATGGGATCACACGACCCTATATTGAAGTGAAATGTCCCAAAAGTGGTGCATTGTGGAATTGACTCAATACAGCCTGATTTCAAATTGTCTGAATAGGAAATGTACAAACATAAAATAGCAGCATATGGTTAGCTCCAGTATGTCTTATTAAACTTCTTAACACAAGAAGGTTTTAAAGGTGCAACGAGAGATTTCAAATAACAGGTGTCCCTAAAAATATGAAAAGTCTGATTTTTGTACTGGTGTAAAGCTCTCTATCAAAAATATTCCCATCTGAAAAGGATTAAGCTGAGAACTGTTTCTTTGATACAAAAATTGTGAAATTTCTAATTTCGTATAGGAGCAAATACGAAATTCAGCGTATGTTTTCTATTGAAATATAGGCATATACAAATCGCCTTTTGTTTTCATTTTAAGTTATTTCTGTAAGGTAGGGAATCTATTGAGTGTCTAATCTATATGAAATCACTACATATCACAGAAAATATGGATGACTTGAAATCTCTCGTTACACCTTTAAGTGCAATAGCTGCCCTGTGAAACATCTGTGTGCTGCCATGTGATACATTTGTGTGCTGCCATGTATTACAATAACTTAATTTATCTTTCCTTGAATCAGTGGCTCTTGAAATAGCAACTATCGCTCCAGGCGATAGCTGCCTTTCAGTTTCAAGAGCCACTGTACTTTGTCCGGCCAGAAGTATGTAGTTTTAAAAGTAATGTGGCATGTTACAACTGCAATTGCAAAATCACACAAGTCAGTGTGCTTGATACAAGTGTCAAATAGCTGTACAAGTGTCATGACTTCACTTCATACTTTTGGCTAGACAAAGCATAACATTGCGAGGGTCCTGGTTCTGGATATTCACATTGACCTAGGTCATGATCACCACAGTTTTAATTTAACAACCATGGTTGGCCACAAAATAAAGGTGACATTGTTTATGTTGAAAGCCAATGCACTGTTAATTGGTTGATTCGGTTAATGTTGTGGAGTTGTTAAGACAGTAAGACTGCAAAAATATGAAGGTTAATAACATAACACTGATTAGCCTTAAAGGAAACAATAGTACGAATAACTTATAGAATATATGCTATATGATTATTGAACACCTATCGAGTGGTTTCATGGAAAAACGGAATTATACTAACCATAAAAATGAATTAAAACATTTTGTCTGACCATGCGCTATTTGAAATTCGCATTAGTGTTTATGGGATATGTATATATGTTCAGCGATACTGACACCACAGTAGCGTCATACACCTTCACGTGTGAAGCTTTCATAATGTGCATTTCCTATGGCATGTATGACGCAAACGTGCCGACCGTATCGCATAACACATTATACAATAGTGCGACTGTGATCAATAATTATTTTATAGAGTATATTGTATAACATTATTCGTTGTACGGGTTCTCCTTTAAGTCAGGCGACAAAAAATTGGGGGGTTATATCCACTTTTACAGAAAAGGTCTACTTTTTTGAAGTCCTGCACCCCCCTCCCAAAATAAATCCTGCATACGGGCCTGGTTATACCCTTCATCTACTCAGTATCGTGTGCTTTATTCTGTTACCTTAACTCCTGATGAGTAGACTGTAGCCCTTTTGTACATCACGTACAGGGTGAGTAAAAAAAAAACTTGACCCGGATTGTGTCCGCCATTTTGAGTTTTTAAATAATAAATATATAACATATGTGATATCATCGGAAAGCCTATTTCATTATCTTTAATTTGCTGCAAAGATAATTCCAATCGATTAAGTATAGGCCGAGCTACAGTCTTTCAAATGAAGTAGTCCGGTTTTCACCCTATCCACGGATTCCCATTTGAATGCACGGCGCCCGACTAAGCAAATGTGATTCTGTGGACAGTGCAGAAAACCGACTGCTGGATTCAAACGACTGTAACTCGGTCTATACCTAACCGATGTGAACGATCTTTGCAGCAAATTAAAGATAATGAACTAAGCTTTCAGATGATATCACATATGTTAGATATATGTTACTTGGAAATTCAAAATGGCGGACACAATAAAAAACAGAAGTCACATAATGCAAATATTACAAAGGAACATATCACTCTTTTATCAATTGAACCAAAATAAAATTAAAGTTATAGAATCACAAAATGTTACTTTGACGCGTTATTTATACAATACATTACAGTGCACAGGTTGGGAAATATATGTGTTGTCTAACATTGCAGTTGTAAATGGAGACAAACATGAACTAGAATGTTGCAGTTCTCGGCTTTCATGCTCACTTTATTCAAAGAATATAAGCTGTGGGCCGCTGCAAAAAACTTAAAACATTTTAGCGACACATATTGCAAAGTGGTCCTGCCAGCTATGTTGACGGCCCACAAAAAAATTGACCTCTGGGTTGACCTTTCACCTGGCTTACCTCACTTTTATTTTTAAGATGTTTAAAGGGTGCATGTTCCGATCGTCTTTCGGACCCCCCTAATTTACCCGGAAGTAGTATCGATTTTGATATCAGATGAAAGGCTGTATTTTTCTCATTGTCGTCCTGAAATTGAGCCCTCAAATTCATTTCATTCCCAAGATATAAACAACAAGGCGAACTCGTATTTACGCGATGCGTAAAATATGTCCCCGCCGAATATCGCGATGACATCTAAAACTGCACCAGTCCACCCTTAATTTTGGCCATCACTTGCTCGCCAAAAATAACTTGAAAAAAATGGTTATATTTTGGTAAAATGACTCAAGAAATCTTAAAATTCATCATGCAAAAAATCCCTGAAAATTCACTAAATTTAGTAAAAAATATGATAATTTACTCAATTTCGCAACACTATTTGTGAAAAAAATCATGTGACCACATTTTAAATTTGGGACCCATATGGGGTCTAGAAAGTGGCGAAACATTGAATTTTACATATTTTCACATTTTCCAAGAAATGTAAACAGGCTGGCAACCCAAAAGACTGACCCACGTGTAACAACCAGAACTAAAAAAAAATCGCCCAAAATCTAATCAGGTCAAGAACTCCTCAGCCCACTTCCTTCCACCAAGCTACATCATTATACGCCTTACAGAACTCCAGAAAACTTGTACACAAGCCTTGTGGGAAAAAAATTATGAATTATGCAAATTAGATACTTAATTAGCATATTTTACACCCAAAATCTGATCAGGTTGAGAACTCATCAACCTGCTTCTTTCCACCAAGTTACATCATCGTAGCCCTTACGGAACTCCAGATAAATTGTACACAATGTTGACATTTTCTGTACAATATTGACCTTTTTCCCTTATACTTTTTCCCCTACCCCTGACAGACCCAGGGGGAATGAATTACATGGTGAGTAGGGGTATCCCCTCCTACAATATACCAAAGTTTGGCTACTCTAGCTCATCCAGAAAAAAAGATATGCCCAAATGTTTCAGGGTTAACATTTTTATCACGGACATACAGACGGAGCCCATTTAATAGTCCCCTCCGAACGAAATTCGGCGGGGACAAATAACCAACGTTTTAGTGGTTAACATCAATATTAGCACAGTATTGAATAGAGCTTTGCAACATGCATTATTGCGTCTACCATCAAAACAGCAAGTTTGTTTCCCACGCTACTTAATGGGGTGTATGTGCAAGTGCTAGCCTCTCATATCAAGTAGAGAACACAATACACATAAATCAAAACAAGCACCTTTAACTCATAAACAAGATTAATTTATCTTCACCATTCAAGTTTCAGGTGAATCATACATGCTTAAAAAAATCTAGATGACCTTTGACAGATTAAAGAGCAGGAAGAAATTCTAGTTTTTAGAAGAAAATATCAGGTGTAGCCAGCGGGAGGCAGGGAAAGCAAATGCTCCCAGAAATTATGCCATCAGCACAATTATGGTGCATCGGTACATTTAGGGAAAAAGCTTTTGTTTTGATGCACGTATGCATGAAGTACAGCTGGCAGAACTTTATACCAATTGGTATACATGGAGAGTTCTGCCCCCATTTTTTGATGTGAAGCTCCCCCCCCCCCAAAAAAAAATTGGGGTCAACCGGCTCGCTCGACAGAAATTGTGTTTGCCAGAATGTGTGACATGTGTCAGTAAATTGATTCACCAATCTTTAAAATTCAAAAAGCTTGTTAGAAAAGAAAAACATGAAAAGAGTTCATTTATTTAATTACACAGTGAATAATGTGCCTTTAAAAAAACAGTTCACTTCATGACTTTGAAGTTAACACAACATGTATGACATTATTATAAATGTAAATCAAGGTTAACATGGTATTAATTAACCTGAAAAATAATGCTAGCTTCAGAACTCTGGAAATAAAACCAATATTTGTTCCAACAAAATAACAGACATGCACACAATATAAATAATGATGGTGATGAATGAACTCGCTGAAGACATTGATGGAAGAGAGAATGCGAGCAACTTGCATTGTAAGCTGACATGGTAGTTTCTGCCTGGTCTATTAGCATCAGTCGTGCAGCCTTATCCATATTACCTTGCGCCTGTGCAAGACACTTCACAATGTCCGTCTTGTGTGCTGAAGGGAATATTTCCAGCAGTACCCTCACTTGCTTGTCTACTATCTACACATGCATGAAATGAAAGCTAGCTACTGTCATACAGTTTAAAGTCTGACTCAGAGATTTCGAAATATATATTTTTTGTGTAGCAATTAAAAATAGTCAACTAGAACTAAAGATACTCACCTAAAATGCTCAATTCCAAAGTTAGAGATGAATCAGATTTT
>JAMKCH010024095.1:0-34892 GCA_023653785.1 Ophioderma brevispina | reverse complement strand
GGAAAACCATCTGTGCTATTAATATATTTTCTTTTTGTATTACATTCCCTGTTTTGTTAGCTCTCATATAAAAAATACAGCATTAAAATTGATTAACGCGTTCGAAATTACATCTGCAGAAGTGAAAGTACCCAATGTGAAAGACCGAACAAGTTACACGCCAGTAACCCAAAGAGTACTCTTGGATTAACGTTCAGCTTTGGTATTTGCAGCATATCCTCCATTAACTAAACATTTGGAATAAATGTCAGGGAACAACAGTGACGTAACCAGTCTGTGGGTGAGAGCGTGGATAAGAACGGGATCCACACTCAAAATTTTTGCCACCTCCTGGCCCCAATAGAGATCAGGAAAAGTAATAAATTATAGTATTGACAGATTACCGTGTTCACCTTTGCTAAATATGTTTTAGTGATGCTCCAAAAGTTAAATGGCTCCCATAGCCTTGTCCCCCTCACCAAATGAAAATGTCTGGTTACATCGTTGGGTAAGAGTGTAAAATGAATTAAATATATAGACTTGAAGCAACAATTTGCAGCATTCTTTTCAACTTGCTTGATTTCCACGTAGTAAAATTGTCAAAATATAGGGCTGGATAAAGCATTAGAATTTTCCATTTTAAATATATCCTGTTAATTTCATTAAATCTTAAGTATTCTACATTATCATTCAACACATGTCCTGCGTAGCATTTGAATACAGCGGCAAAGAATCACCAGTTAATTTATTTTGTTTGAAGCCCTCACGCTGCATAGTAATTAGTAGTAATGAGTATGTGTACAGTCAGTCTGCAATTGTTCGGGTCAGAAAATGGATATCTTCACAAAAATAACTGTAGACTTTGAATGGCTTGATCGATTTTTAAAAATTTAGAATTATTGTGAAAGCTGATTAAACAGACTATCTAACACTTTAATTTGGTAAATTCTGTTAATCTTTCTTCATAAAAAATCCCTCATTTGGTTGTACTTTTTTCTGACTCACCCTTTATGTCAAAATTGCAAAATTTCTAATTAAGATTATTAATTAATGAAGTGTTTGCAAAGTTCGGCACTTGGCATGTTTGAAGATTTTGGTATTTAGCACCATTTCCCTTAATTTCGTAAAAATGATAAAAATTCAACATCCATCACTATGTAATACACCCGACGATATTATATATACTAGTATGTAACAGAGTAAAAACACTATAGTTTACAAACTGTTGGTGTTCATATGCGGTTGTGACCAAAGACATTGCGGCCAGCGTGAAAATCACTTTCATTTGGGAATTTCCATTAAAAACCTCATGATTTTATGCCCAATTTTTATAAAATCTACGGTTTTGCAGTTTGTTTATGAGTGCAATGGTAAGAAAATGTTCATGAGTTGAAAGATGAAATGTTCCATTCAACGAGGGGTTAGCCGAGTTGCATAGAAAAAAATATCTTTCATTGAATGAAGATATTCTTTCCACTGCACGAATGAAAATCATCATTTGTTTTATACAATATCTGAGCAGATCCTTGCCATTAAACTCGGACTAGCTTGACAGTGCTAAGGCTAAGCCTAGACTAGCCTAGGCTAGCCAAATAGCAAGACCCAGGGCCTAGCTCTAGCCAGGGATAGGCCTAAATGTTGACGTACATTTTACCTTCTCCAACTACTTGCTATAGTCACCGCATTAAACTTGGTCTGAAATACCTCCATGGCCGGGAATTCCAAGTAGATCCCGCAAAAACATATCTTTACCGGCAGAAACAACAAGATCGTTCCCCATTGTTCGCTCACGCAGAGACCGTCTCCCCAGTTCCGAGACTCACTGCAGCACCACAGCTGCGAAGCCTGATCTATAATATATTGTCCTACCCACAAGAAGTTACCGTGAAGTGGTGATAGTGACCTGCCTTTTCGGAAGACAAATGAGGCGTGCAATAGAAACAAAACATACGGGAACAAAAATGCAATGCCGAAGGAACCAAAGATGCATGTTATGTGACGTAAGCATTCAATGTATCGTTTATTGAATGACAGTGACTATAATCCTCCAATGACTCCTCCAATGAAAATGACAAGGATCTACTTAGTGTTATAAACAGATCAAAATAAAGAAGTCCCCCTGGACAAAGTACATTTTCTGAAAAGTTAGGCTCCTAACCTGTTACAAAAGGTGAAATGTTACACTGCAACTGTTACACATTTAATGTGCAAAAAAATACCACAACAGTTAACCTTCTCCATGAAATGACGTCATTTATGAAATTTGATGGACGAATTAAAAAATGAGCATTTCGTGATAGGGATTGACAATCGAGAAAATGCCGGACGTGAGAGAGGTACCAACATGCCAAAAAAACTACCATTTAAAAATATTTAACAAACAAATTGATTTTGGATAACTGTGGTCATCTTCTTTCCATTGCTACCAACATGAGTACCAAATGCCTAGAATTACGTCAGAATGACGTATAAAGTTCACATGTCAGCAAAACTGTCAATTTCCATAGTACACCGGGTTAAAATAGGGGAAAATGTGTTTTTTTTTCACCAAAAAGTTTTTGTGTGAATATCCGATTTCCACACGTTTTTTTTTTTTTTTTTTTTAAGCTTTAAGTTTTTTTTATTAGTTTTATATAATCAGAACGTTTAGTGCTACAATGTTTCAGAGTCGGTAATATTGTTGAAATATCAATTTCAACCCTATATCCAGTATTTTTATACGTTCATCAACTTATTATGTGAATCATAATGGGGAATGTTGGTACTTAATGTGTTACAATGGAAAGCGAGAAACTCTAAGCTATCCCCCTGTGGTACAAATTTTATGGGAATCTGATGTTCAGTAACGAAAATTATAGGGGGTTGGCAGCCACCCCACCCCTGTTTGGGAGTTTTGTTTAAAAAAGGTTCAGGTAGACGAGAGTTAACCACATTGTAGCCTAGGTGACCTCTAATTCACTGGACTTCTAGAAAATTAAAAACAAACAAACCAACAAGCAAACACAAAAAATTTTTTATTTTATCTTTTAAGTTTTTTTTGGGGAAATTAATTGAAGGGGGAAAGGAATCTTTAAAAAAATCTTTTTAAACTTGATTTCTCGATTGTTGAATGGGCTTTGCAAGAAAGTGTCATTTTTATTCGTCATAAATTTATTTAAAGGGATTAGCAAGCGATTTGCTAATCGAAAAACATCGAAAAAAATCATTCAAAATTCATATTTTGATATTTTTGTTACTGGCATGGTATGCGAACATAAAACCTGCAGCGGTTGGCTTGAAAATCCGTGTATTAAAGACAAGGCAGTACTTTTTATCGGTTCTGTAATTTCTATACGTTGCGTATCAAAATTCCGACTTGAGATCAAAAAAGCCTTTCCCGCTTATATCACCGACAGATTGTCAGCGTGATATTGTGCACATGATCAATACAATTGACCATCAAACACAAACATTTATGCTGCTTTGGTTTATTTTGTTATACTGGTTGTAAACCGCATCAGCTGTTTAGTGCAGATTTTGAGATTTGCCATCGATGTATATCTATTTGCGGGAGACGGTTATGACAAATTATCCTCAAATACTTCATTTTTTCACTATTTGGTGGTTAGTTTCAACATTAAAGCAGTTATTATGGAATTGTACACACTAACCCTGATTTATAAGTTTTTAACAAAGCATTTCCACGTTTTTTCGATTCTCTCGCAATTATCGCTGCTAATAATCCCTTTAAATAAATGACGTCATTTAGGGGAAGGTTTTAACTGTTGAGTGAAACTTGTTGTCCATTAAATGGTAACATTTCAGTGTAACATTTACATTTTTAACAGGTTACGGAGCCTAACTTGTCTACAAAAATGCACATTTTCAAGGGAGGACTTATTTTTTTAACCGTATATAATAGGTATTATTTAAGGCATTTGTCATGGACTTTTAAAGCGGGGGATTTTACAGACATAAAGCTGACCTGAAGTACTACAACAACAACAATCCCTCAATATTTCAATGAAATTTCGATATTCTACCATTAGATTTATTGACTTCTACTAGTACTCTATATGCAATGGAAGACACGCTGCATGGTTATGGGGTCAATGCTTAGAAAATCTGTAATACAATAAATAATAAACAAAAAGAATAAGCAAAAAAACATCCAATCCGATTTACACATCCAACACTCCTGGCAGCCAAAGCTGGGGTGCATCCGGCTTGAATTCACCCCAAAATGTGAAGATTAAGTGTAGCTTTTGAATATAACTTTAATTCAAGCGTGGTACAGACGTACAAAAGATTTGGTTAGGTTTGGGTTGGAGGCCCAGTAATGGCGGATCAATTCCGACCATCATTTGGCTGGTCGGATTTGTCTAGATATACATCTAGGTACTGACAATAGGAACGGGGGGCGGCAAACAGACTAACAGGGAGATATTGAAAAGATTGGTGACCGTGCTACTAGGTACTGTGTGGTGTAAGAGCATGAAATCTACGCCACATTGTTAATATGTGTTTATTACACAGAGTGAGGCATGAACAAAGAGTGTTAACTGTCACAAAAGTGACTTTAATGTTTGCCCGCTCGTACAAAAATAGACAATTTCCCTTCAGTAAAAATTGTCAAATATAGGGCTGGATAAAACATTAGATTTTCATTTTAAATATATCTGTTAATTTCATTAAAATCTGTAAGTATTCTACATTATCATTCACACATGTCATGCGTAGCATTTGAATACAGCGGCAAGAATCACCAGTGAATTTATTTGTTTGAAGCCCTCACGCCTTGCACATAGTAATTCGTAGTAAGGGAGTATGTGTACAGTCAGTCTGCAATTTGTTCGGGTCAGAAAAGATATCTTCACAAAAATAACTGTAGACTTTGAATGGCTGATCGATTTTGTTAAAAATTTAGAATGATTGTGAAAGCTGATTAACAGGACTATCCTAACATTTATGATATTTTGGTAAATTCTGTTAATCTTTCTTCATAAAACATCCCTCATTTGGAGGTACTTTTTGGACTCACCCCCTTATGTCAAAATTGAAACAAAATTATTTCTAATTAAGATTATTAATTAATGAAGTGTTTGCAAAGTTCGGCACTTGGCATGTTTGAAGATTTTGGTGATTTAGCACCATTGCCCTTAATTTTGCTAAAAATGATAAAAATTCAACATCCATCACTATGAATACACCCGCCAATTATATATACTAGTAGTAACCGAGTTAAAAACACTATAGTTTACAAACTGTGGGTCGTTTGTATGCGGTTGTGACCAAAGACATTGCGGCCAGCTTGAAAATCACGTTCATTTGGGAATTTCCATTAAAAACTCATGATTTTATGCCCAATTTTTATAAATATACGGTTTGCAGTTTTGTGGGTTATGAGTGCATGGTAAGACATGTTCATGAGGGAAAGGCATGAATGTCCATTCACCGACGGGGTTAGTCGCGTGCATAGAACAAAATATCTTCATTGAATGAAGATACTTCCACTGCACTGAATGAAAATCATTATTGTTTTATCAATATCTGAGCAGATCCTTGCCATTAAACTCGGACTAGCTTGACAGTGCTAAGGATAACCTAGAATAGCCTAGGCTAGACAAAATAGCAAGACCCAGGCCTAGCTTCTAGCCAGGATAGGCCAATGTTGACTACATTTTACCGTCTCCAACTACTTGCTATAGTCACCGCATTAAACTTGCGTCTGACAATACCCTCCATGGCCGGGAATTCCAAAGTAGATCCGCAAAAAAACATATCTTTACGGCCGAAACAACAGATCGTGCCCCATGTTTGCTCACGCAACGGACGTTCCCCATTTCCGAGAATCACTGCCAGCACCACAGTGCGAAAGCCTGATCTATTAATATAGTGCATCCCCACAAACGAAGTTCCGTTGAAGTTGTGTCTAGTTGACCTGACTTTTGCGAAGACAAATGAGTTTTTTAAGGCGTGGGCAATAGAGCGAAAGATACGGAACAAAAATGCATGCCGACATGGAACAATATTTTTTTGTTTTGCATGTTATGTGACTAAGCATTCATATGTATCGTTTATTGAATGACATTGTTGACCTCTATAATCCTCCAATGATCCTCCAAGGAAATGACAGGATCTACTTAGGTGTTATAAACAGATTTAAAATTAAATAGACCCCCCGACAAAGGTACATTTTTCTGGAAAAGTGAGGCTCCTTAAAACCTGTTACAAAAATGTGAAATGACACTGCAATGTTACACATTTAATGTGCAAAAAATACACAACAGTTTAACCTTCTCCTGAAATGACGTCATATTAAATTTGATGAGAAAAAAATGACATGTAGTGATAGGGATTTAACAACGACGGAAAATGAGGACGGAGAGAGAGGTACCAACATGCCTCGTTACAAACACAGGAATATCACAAAACTTGTGCTTTGGATAACTATGGTCATCTTCTTTCAATTGCTACCAAAATGAGTACAAAACATGCCTAGAATTAGTCAGAATGACGTTATAAAACTAACATGTCAGCAAAACTGTCAATTTCCATAGTTTTACAGGGTAGAATAGGGGAAAAAGTGTTTTTTTCACCAAAAAGTGTGGAATATCCGATTCCCCACGTTTTTTTTTTTTGTTGTTGCTCTCCCTTAATGGGAAATGACTAGTTTTCTATACTCAGAGCGTTTCGTGCTACAATGTTTCAGAGTCGGTAATATTGTGTGAAATATCACTTTTCCACCCTATATCCAATATTTTTATACTTTCCTCAACTTCTTAGTGACGTCATACTGGGAATGTTGGTACTTAGTGTGATACCAATGGAAAGGAGAAACTCTAGCTATACTGTGGTACAAATGTAATGGGAATCTGATTGTTCGTAACGAAAAATTATAGGGGGTTGCAGCCACCCCACCAATGTGTGGGAGTTTTGTTTAAAAAATGGTTCAGGTGGCCGAGGGTTAACCACATTGTTTTTTTTTTTTTTTTTTTTTTTTTTTTTTTTTTTTAAAATTAAAAACAAACCAAACAAACAAGCAAAACACAAAAAACATTAAATGCATGTTTACATTTTGGGGAAATGAAGGGGGAAAGGAATCTTAAAAAAATCTTTAATTAAAACTTGATTTTCTCGATTGTTGAATGCGCTTTGCAAGAAAGTGTCATTTCGTATTCGTCATCAACATTAATTTAACGGGATTAGCGCGAGTTGCTAACTCGAAACATCGAAAAAATCATCAAAAATTCATATTTTGATTATTTTGTTACTGGCATGGATATGAGAACATAACCTGGCAAGCGGTTTGGGGACTTGGAAATCAGGTATTAAAGACAAGGAGTACTTTTATTGATTCTGTAATTTCTATACGGGCATATCAAAATTTCGACTTGAGCTCAAAAAAAAGTATTTCCCGCTGTATATCACAGATTTCAGCGTGTGATATTGTGCACATGATCAAATCAATTGACATCAAACACAAAACATTTATTTGATCTTTGGTTATTTTGTACTGGTTGTAAACCGCAATCAACTGTTTAGTGCAGACTTTGAGATGTCGTCGCTGTATATCTATTTGAGGGAGACGGTCTGACAAATATCCTCCAATAATTAATTTTTTAACTATTGGTGGTTTGTTCAACATTAAAGCAGTTGTATATGGAATGTTTACCACTTAGCCTTGATTTATAAGTTTAAAAAATGCATTTCCACAGTTTTTCGATTATCTCGCATATCGTGCTAATACCTTAATAAAATGAGTCATTGTAGGGACGAAGTTCAAAAGGTTGAGTGAAAGTGAAACTTTTTGTCCAATTAAATGTGTAAAAAATTTTTTCGATGTACATTTGACATTTGTTAAACAGGTTACGGAGCCTAATTGTTCGAGAAAAAGACATTCATTTGCAGGGGGGACTTATTTTTTTAACCGTATATAATAGGTATTATTTAAGAAGTCCATGGCCTTTTAAAGCCTGGGGGATTTTACAGCCATTAAGATGAATGAAGTCCTAAAACAACAACATCCCTCAATATTTCAGAAATTTTCTGATTATTCTATACTTAATTTCGATTTTACTGTCATGCTATATGTAATGGGAAGCACGACGCATGGTATGGGTCACTGCTTAGAACTCTGTAATACAATCAATAATAAAAAGACTCATGCATATCTGGCATCCGATGGTACTATGGACAAGAGGAAGGTGGGGAGGCAAAAGAAAAAGGAGCTAGAAAAAGATGTGACTCGGTGCTACTATGTCCTGCTGGGTGTGCAGAGATTGAATCTACTGCACATGGGTTTTAATATTGTTCTATTTACACAGAGTGCAGGCATGAACAAAGAGCGTTAACTGTCAAAAAAGTGAATTTTAAATGTTTTTATGTTTTTTGACAAAAAATGACCATTTCCCTTCCGTAAAAATTGATTGATTTCTAGGCCAAGACTATCAAGAGACCTTATCTACATGGACAAGTAAAAATATATAAGTTTCTCTATTGACATGACACGTTTAAAAGTCTGAGGTCATTTGAACACACAATAATTAGTAAAAAGAGCACAGGGGCCCAAATCACAAAAAGTTAAGATTATCTTGTTGACATTAAGAGTTTGATTCTCCTCTAATTGTATAACTTCTAAATCTGTATACTTTTAGAAGAATTTTTACGGATAACCTTAAAACCAATACAACGGTATAAAAACAGATTGGGGTTGAGCTTCAAAAATCTCAACGTAAGAAAATTTGCTCCCAAATTTCTCTTACTTGTGGGCTAAAATGAGTTAATAACCTAAAAAATAGCTTTAGTCCTTATTAATATTAATCTTTTACTTTTGTGAAGGAAATAGGTCTTTGATAGATTTTTTTTAAAGGCGTCATTTGTGATCCAAACCTCGATCCCCGATTATCTAAACCAGAGCATCAATGATTGAGATAGCCGATAATATGATGCCATTAAAAGCTAACAAAAAATCCTTTAAAGTACCTTATATATTATTTTCAATAGAAAATTGCAATAAACAATTTTGTTTATGATATAAATCAAACCTGGAAAGGGTGATCACTTTATTTGAAAATTACAAGGAAGTAACGTGGAAGCGCCACCAATACTTTAAGATAGGATTTTGCGGGGATCCCAGCTGGATCACATGACATTATTGAGTGAAATGTCCCAAAACTGGTGGATTGTGGGATGAACGCAATACACTCTGAGAAAGCAGTGTGTTTTAAAAACACAAGGGGCACAAATTATGACTGGTTGGAGTGAGAGAATTTGGGCTGTTTCAAGTTAACACAGTGCAAGGTTAAAGGGAGCCAAACACAGGTTGCTTATTGCTATCATTAAGTTGCAACTTCATATGACACTTGCTAATGATTTAATACCACCTAGGGTTCAGAGCCTTGGCCATACAAGGACCTGTTCTTTATTTTTTTTTGCATTATAAAAAGTGTGCTATGGTTTGCAAGCAAACATAATTTTCGTTCGTATACTTTGGTAAGGTGAGAAGTGAGAATGAAGTTGCAATGGAACAATCCTTCTTTTGAGTATGGAAAAGAACGTTCCATAAATAAAAAAAGCAAACAAATGAAAATGGCTAATAAGATAATAGCCTGATAATGGAATATCATGGAGGCTAATGCATGTTATATTGAGGTCAAATGCATGAAAAATAAAATTTTAAGAAAACTTTTAAAACTTCAAGCTTATTATTCATAACAGGTTCTTCACAATATAAAAAACAAAAATTCCAATTTTATTTAAAAATATTATGGACTTGTGATAAGTAGGCTACAAATTCCTACATTTTGACTTGTTGAGAAGATTATTTATGTTACGAGCTTTGAGGTAGGCATTTGCAGTTATAATTATGCCTACTTATTTTTTTCAAACAATGCAGAATGGGAAATAATAACCCGCACCATACTTTTGATCATGTTAATAAGCTCCTCAATTGAATACATTTTCATTAAAAATGTGATGCTTCCCACAACGTACTTTAAGATGATGATGCTGTGTAGGCCCTACTATTATTTAACTTTGTTGAGTCAATATGTGTCAAAAATCTGTTAAAACTTTTATCTTTTAATTCGTAACAATTCAAGAGTAACATGCCTGGACAAAGTTTGGTTTTAAAACCTAAATAAAAACATTCACACAATGGCATACAACTTTTACAAGATCAAGTGTAAAAAGAAATTACTAGAAGGGGGAGTAGAAATTATGTTTCTTATGTATATGACATTAAACTTGGTGAAAAGCCAATTATATTTAGGTATTTGCTTTTACCTATATTTAATGTGCCCATTAAATAAGAAAATTAATTAACAAGAAGAGTCCTTAAAAAGGAAAATCTGCCTAATTAATGAATCTAGCTTAGACTTAAATTAGGCTCTTAATTTTGCCATTAGACTGGAAACTTTTTAAAATAGGGTACAAATCAAGATCTATACATCTTTGAATATGCCCATCATACGTACTTCCGTAATAATTACTATATAAGTTACATGATGATGATAATTGTTTTCACAATTGTTTTAACTTAAATAAAATTCTCTATTAGGCCAACAAAAGTTATTATTTTTCAGCTTAGTCTTTTCCAAGGCTAACTTAAAATGTTACTTCTTTTTGTTCTTACCAGTATTATAATAAAAATGCTATTGAAAGTAAAAATCGCATGAACGCAACACTTCAACACCTTGGCTTTTCGTGATCCACAACATCTCCTTGAATTTACCAAAGGAGTTGAGATTTTACATCATCGACCGTTAGCCTAAAGTATAGCAGGTTGCCTATCATATTGCAAAATTCGATCTTACTCTGGAGAAGTCATTTGTATTTTCTGTCGTAAAAGGACAGAAATTATAACGCAATGACTGGCCTCTGGTGCACTGTGATATAAAAAATTTGTAAAACATCAAACGCCTCATCAAAAATCAACTGAAATTTTTGAATCTTTTCTCGGGATATATAATGAACATAAACAAAAAGAGGTTGTTAGAGCACAAAATGCACCTTTAATGATTTGAAGTTGGTCCTGAATTATCTGAAATGATCCTTACTGAACTTGGTACTTTTAAAGGGTACACTTTAAATTTTCAGAAAGGGCATTCCCCTTTTTTTAAAGCAGGCCGGTGTTTTTTACATCCTTATAATGCACACCAGAGTATTAATTCACCCTGAAATGAACAGCCAAAAAATTTTATTTTTTATGTGTATGTATATACAAATGCGCTTTAATCATTGCAATAGGAAGGTACTTATTGTCCTACGAATAACTAATATTATGATGTGGAACTCCACCAAAAAATATACCACATTAATCTGGGCCTTTGGTATTTTTTTAAAGTTATTTCAATTGACAATTACTTCAAGTGACATAATGCTATTCAATTAGCCACTATCTATGTAAAACTTTCTGACCTTACAGGTGTTTAATGTATGGTTTAACTTACCCAAAACCACAAATATGGCAAATTTTAATGGTCACTGACTTTTAAATCAATTTAGTGGAAATGTTATGGAAAAACTGTTTATGTGCTTTTTCAACTTCAAGGAACCGCAAATATTTGATGTATAATATTTGTAAGTCGTCGAGAATTCAATCGGTAAGACATGGGAGTTAGTCAATCTGTGTGTGGAATTTTTTACACACACTTTAATGAAGATTCTAAACAATTGAGATTGTTTACGCAATTTCTTGTTTTCCTAGCCGTGTGATATTCGACGATATCACACGGTAACAGCGCGTACGGTCGGCGCGATAAGCATACGCACTGCTCGGCCAAATCGAATGCGCAGAGTAACAAGGGACGATCGTTTTTTTTAAAATGCGATTGTGTAGTTTGTTGGATAAAATCTACCCATAATTTTAGATATATACAAGGCGAACTCAATTTACGCGATGCGTTAAAATATGTCCCCTGCGAAATGGTTGCGGATCACAATGCAATAAATGCAAAACTAAACACCCCCCCCTCCCCAACACCCTCTGCAACACCCCAATCCCCCTCCCCAACACATCTCCCCTTCCCAAACAACCCACCCCCTCCCCAACAATCTGCAACACACCACCCCCTCCCTTAACACCCTCAAACACCCCAAACCCCCGCAACCCACCCACCCCACCCCCAATACCCAACCCGCCTCACCTTCCCAACACCCCACAACACGCCACTCCCCTCCCCAAACACCCCGCCGCATACACCGCCTTACCCTCCCCTAAACACCCTTGCAACACCCTAACCCTCCCAACACCCACGCCAAACGAACAAGCCCCATCCTCCCAAACACCCTGCCAAACCCCTTTCCCAAACAAAATGCATGCCATTCCCCTCCCCACCAACATGCAACACCCTACCCACATCCCCAACACCCTTTTGCAATACAAAACCTCCCTCCCAACACCCCCGCAATCAAACCACCCCCTCCCCTATGGTCTAGGGGTAACGAAGGAAAGGAATTTTGCCTATCTGAACGTACTGTTTCAGCGATACAGCAAATTATGCATATTTAATTAGTCATTGCAACCTTAAGCCGCCAACATGCCTTCCCATCCCCAACCCTTACCCCCTTCCCAACACCCCCTCCCAACACAACCACATGCAACACCATACCCTCTCCCAAATACCCTACAATACCCCACCCCCCTCCCAACACCCAACAATTAACCCCACACCCCCTCCCCCAAACCACGCAATACCCAACCCCCCCCCAACCCACCCCACCCCTCATCAACACCCCGCAAAACACCCCACTCCCTCCCCTATGGCCATAGTAGTCTCATGTAGCGAAGGAATTTGCCTATCTGATTATGGTTCAGAGATACACTAATTAGGCATATTTAATTAGCTCATTTGCATACTAAGCCGCATATAACACATACTTTCAAATTGCAAAAAGGATGTGCCCCATGATTGGCGTGTCATACAGTGAAGAATTTTAGTATCCGATTTGACCGTTCCAAAAATATAGCAATTACGCTGATTTTTGCATATTAATGAGCTCATTTGCATAATCAATGTGCCCGAAATACGCCCAAAATCTAATCAGGTCGGGAACTCTCAGCCCGCTTCCTTCACAAGTTACATCATTATATGCCTTACCGGAACTCCAGAAAACTTGTACCACAGCCGTGACAGGATAACTTTTATAAATTATGCAAATTAGATAGCTTAAAATAGCATATTTACCCCAAAAAAATCATAATCAGGTCGAGAATCATCATCCGACTTTATAGTCCTTCAAGTTACATCATTGTAGCCCGTACAGAACTCCAGATAAATCGTTTACAACATGGGTTAACATTTTTTATCAGGAACGGAGGGTGACGGGACGGAAAAGACGGTAACGAAACGGCCGCACGCTGCTATTCATTAGTCCCGTCCGAACTCGTTTCTGCGGGGGACGGACAATTACTAACAGCTTGTATTTTGATAAAAGTGTTAAAGACTGAGAATAAAGGATTGTTTTGGCCTCTGTCGTGTCTATCGTGTCATATCACAAGGGCTACAGCCACTATTTTAGCGTTTAAAACAACTCGGCGGCGCCTCGTTGTTCTACTTAATTCACATCAGTGATTTCTCCGGAACAGAGTGAAAATATTGAAATTGCAGGAATAGTTTAAAATTGAAGGATAATCTGTAGAATTCTCATTTTCCAACTGAAGAATTAAAGGAAAAGGAAGAAACGGCAGTGTTTCAAAGATTAAAAATACACAATTCAATTAGTGTGTAGGAACTGTCCGTTCGGACAATTATGACTAAAATAACCGATTTTGTCTTTATTAGGCTGCGGTTTGGGCGTATCACTTGCAGGTATGTTAGAATACCATTACTAGTTCCAAGACATGCCAAAATCTGATTTTATGATGATTTTTTTGTTTATTGATTTATCACAATCCACTGATAGTGTCTTTTAAAATAATGCTGCGCTGTGTGATATGACACGATTAGGACACACGGCAGAGGCTAAAAACAATACCTTTATTCTCTAGTAATTCATACTTCTTCTTTCTCTCCCGGAGGGGGGGGCTCAACTTTGGTTTGGGAGGGATTGTGCCTCCACGGATATGGAAGTGGACCCATAGCAATACATTTTTTTCCAAAAAAAGGGACCCATAGCTATACCAGGAATGCAAATTTTAGGCCAAATTTACCAAATTTGCCCCCATTTTCACTGCAAAATTTTGACTTTTTAAGCAAAAATTTGGAGAATTTTGGCTTCAGATTTGAGGAAATTTGACTAATTTTTTCCAACAATTGTCCAGAAAAAATTCTGGTTTCCGATTGAGAAAATGCTGGCTAATTTTCCAAACAAAATTTCAGAAAATTTTGAAAAAACGACCATTGCTATAGCAAATTGGCATGAAAAGGGTCATTGATATACAAGAATGTTGAAAATGGGGACCGATGTCTGTGGCACGACCTGTATGGTCATTTGTAACTGTAAGTTTTACTTTCAAAAAACAGCATTGTCCAGTCTAAGCCTCATTAAAAATTTGTGTAAGTAATCACTCTGCTGATGGATATATCAATGAACTAAATTATTTCTGAAAGCCATGGTCCAACATCTGTGGTGGCAATTACTGACCAAGGATTATCTCTGTGTTTGTCAATGATCAACATATGAACTTGTGTTGTTGCTAACAGGTATTGTAATTAAAAATGGTTCAACTTAATACAAAATTCCTAAAAAATTACATTCAATATCACTCGACTAATATCCGATTTCAACCATCGCCACTCAAATTGGGCTAATTTTACCCACTTATACTCCCAAGACTAGGTTTTAACACTTTTTCCCATAAAAAAATGAAAAGCAAAACCAATTCACATCAGTAATATGTGACAAGCTACAAGGTTTAGATGTTCCCAGAAATCACCAGTGGTTTGCATTTAACCTGCTTCATAGTAGAGTGGGTGTTTGAACTAATCCCATAATACATGCAATGTGTTCTGTACTACACCTCTGTCAGTCATTGAAGCAGGTAAGAAGTTTAAGGCCCCCAACAACCTTTCATTATTACATTTTTTGACAAGAGAGGCAAGTACTAGGTTTTGTTGTGCAGGAATGGGTTGGTAATTGTAAAGGTCGAGTTTATGGATTAAAAAATGGGATTGTGGGGCTGGGGATCACATGCCGGGATTATGCATGGGATTATTGAGGTGAAAGGTACCAAATGATGCATTTGTAGGATGGGCTAAATATCGTTCTCTTAGAGCGGTGTGTTCTAAGGCCATTATGATTGATTGTTGAAGTGATGAGGAATTTGGGCTTCTTTCAAGTAACACAGTGCACTGCAAGGTTTAAAGTTCAAGCCATATTACTATTATTATAGTGCGCTTTTGAACCAAGTGTGAACATTGCATTCGTGGATGAGATTGCATAACTCTAAGCAATATTTCAGGAAGCAACGGGAAATGAGTGTAAAGTACACATGGTACCAGGCACATGGCACTTTAGACACTGGGGAAAATATTGGTGGGAAAACAATAACAAACTACCTCTTTGGGCAATAACATAACTATCATCTACCTAGATAAGCATGAAATTTAATGCCAAGTGGTTATCACCCACCCCGGGATGGGCCTTCAAATCAATGCCCTCTAGGCCAGCATTGAGAATGCAGGGCTTTCAGCTTTCACACAGCAGCATCTAAATGGTAGGACAACAGACAATTCAGGCAATAATCTTTGGCCTACAACACAATCATGCAAAAACACAAAAGAGAAGGAAACAAAAAATGTCCCAAAACGAAACATCTGCTCAGAATTTTCAAAATCCACACATAACTTTTCAAAGAAATGTCATAAATTGCATACCTGCGAGTTTTAAAAGAATTGGACAAGACATGAGAGACTAGTTTATGAGGCAGAACATGGGTTTCCTACTCTAATTGCTACGTGATTGCAATAGCCTATATTTAGGATAAAAATACATCGGTACTCGGACCGCAGGTGGTCGACTGCCATCGTTGGTTTGTAATGATAGGTCTCATATGACTTGGACCTTGGCATGTAACCTTTGACCGCATCAACAATGAGTGATCCAATGTTGCACCTATGGACTAAGCTTGGTTACAATTGAACTTCAACTTTTCTTAGGTCAATTTTACATTTTCAGATATCTTACCAACTTGACCTCACATGACTTTAACTTGGTATGGGACCTTGACCTGGTATGTGACTTTGGACTGGTATGTGACCTTTGACCTGGTATGTGACCTTTGACCTTGGTTGTGCCTTTGACCTTGGATGTGACCTTTGGACCCATCAGCAAATGAGGGATCCCATGTTGCATCTATGTCTCAAGTTTGGGTTTAATCCAATCAAGTATGCAGATATTAGCGACAAAGGTTAACCCTTTTCCACAAACAACAGACAATCAACAGACAACGGTGGAAAAAGTGATCCCTATTAGTGTCTTAATGCCTTAAAGGCAGCGACACAAAGGGAGGTGACACAAAGTTGAGAGATTTTGTTAACATTGCATAGTAATCCATGTGTACCTATTCTTCATGTGCAAAATTAGGTCGTATCTGTAAGAAACTTGCAATTTTGTATTTTTTTGTCCATAAACAGATTTACAGCACATGGCCTATGGGGACCGTGGGAAACAAGCAGTGCTCATAACACTAACTGCGAGATTGAAATCAACTGAAAATTTTGTAAAGGAACGATGAGATTTCAAATAACAGGTGTACTAAAAAATTGTAAAAAACCTGATTCT
Organism: Ophioderma brevispina; assembly: GCA_023653785.1. Taxonomy (NCBI): domain Eukaryota; kingdom Metazoa; phylum Echinodermata; class Ophiuroidea; order Amphilepidida; family Ophiodermatidae; genus Ophioderma; species Ophioderma brevispina. Next base: position 18,206 of record JAMKCH010024095.1, on the reverse strand, counting down.
GAATGGTGTAACGTTTTATCAAAATATCACATCTGAAAGAATAAGCTGAGAAACTGTTTCTTTGGTACAAAAAATGTGAATTCTAATTTACTATGGAGCAAATAAAAAAGGTAGGGAATCTATTGGTGTCTAATCTATTATGAAATAACGACATATCACATAAAATATACATGACTTGAATCTCTGTTGCACCTTTAATACGCTTTTCTCAAAGGATATCTAGTGAATTGTGAATAAAAACAGGATGGTGCTGAATCACAAAAATGCACCCTTTAAATGCAGTAAGAGTAAGTAAGCAGCAACCAATTTGTAACTTACTCTGTTGGATATTTATAACAAGTCCTAAAATCACAATTATAGTAGTGTCTCTCGGCTTGGTTGGTGACTACAATCCAGATGTCACCAATTGGCGGAGTAGGCATTTAGGATTGATGATTCCACGGCCTGTCATACTGAAATGTGAAGAAGAAACAATCAAATAATAAGCGCTTTTCATACTCGGAAAAAATATGGATGGATCATTTTTTTTTTAAGGTGGAAATAAGGGATATTGCAGTTCATTGGACTATATATCATAGGAAAGTAAAACTTTGCCAACTAAGAAGCATATATTTTTGCATATTAATAGAATACTTTTATACCGTTATTGTTCCTCATAACCCCCCGGGCGGGGGTGCATTTTTCAAAGGGAGGGCGTTTATTACAGTCAAAAATAGAAAGTAAAAAAATGCACCTAGACACACTTATTTGCACTGATTACCCTAATACAAAAGAACGAGCAGTGGGCGCGTTTCTGCACCTCCCGAGGTCAAAGCCACCTAATTTAACTATTAAAACTGGACACAACAGTGATTAGTATGGGATTACGGCAGTCCCGGGCCATTAATATGTGATTTAGGTAGATTAATCATTTTCGTGAATTATTTTATCCAAAAATCGTTAGGGGGCGTTTATTAGAGCAGGGGGCGTTTATTAGAGGAACAACACCGGGTATTAATTTTAGTGACGAGCAAATATTTCTGAAAAATGTAGTAAACATGTTGCGGTGTCAGGAATTAAAGCTTTTCCAAAGTTCAATGTTATCAAACCACATTCCAGATACTTAGAGAGACTTGTGGCAATATGTTATGTGTGAAAAATCAGAAGATGAAAAATGAACCTTCTGTATCATGCTACAAATGCTATAAAAAACAGCCATGTAAAACCTTAACTTTTTTGTGCAAGTTAAAAATAGTCCTCCTACATTGTTCAGGATTAAAGAAGCATTTTGTCTTTCTCAGTTTTTTTTTTCCTTAAATGGTTGGTTCAGCATTTTTAGTGTAATTTAAAGAATTGTAAGGCTTATAATGACCACCATATTGCTGATCCTGAAGACATTGTTCACACTTTATTGGCCCATATAATGAAGTTCAAAAGGATTGTCAATGTCTTCACGTCAGTTTATAGTCAGTCAATGACTTCCAATTTTGAGCTTTTAATCGTTGTCTCACAATTGACCAATTTGTAATAAATGCAAAATCTGAATTTGCATTCTCCTTACGGACCAAGCTATTTTTGTTCCCAACAAGGACCCGTGCATTACTTCAGTTTTTTACAAAATGCTTTGCATGAGTGTAACATTTGTTGGTGAAGCCTGTATTTTTAATTAACTCCAAACCGACTACGGTAATCAATTTAAACAATGCAGCTAGGCCTATACCTAAACCGATGGTAATGATCTTTGTGGTAAATTAAAAGCAACTAGAATGCTGCCTTTCGGTTGAAGTGTGTTTGAAATTCATGGATATACAATACCTAATATGCACTGGTGGGTGATATCAGGGTTCACTTTTCACTCCCATTGTATTACCTTTTAGAAATGGTTGAAAAGATTCTTAACTGGGTCTGCCTTCTTCTCAGGGCATGCTGAGTAAGGTAGTGACCTATTAACTCTTTCTTAAAATAATACGAAAAGAAAAATGAGAGTTTAATAGGTGACCTGATCATGGTCCAATTCTTCAGGCTGTTTTCTCTTACATAGTGGCGTAAACCACTGCATCTCTGCCTTCCCCCCAAATGTGAACCTGACCCATTTGTAAGTGCCTTGGGGAGGGACCCAAATTCGCCATTAGGAAAATTTTACCCGCATCCCTTTGCCCCTCATGCCGTACATAGAGCTATATCACCAAAAAACACCCATCGCACATTCTGAGTTAATTAAAATCATGGGGGGGGAAATTCAGTCCAGCCATTGGAAGAATAGAAAGATTGTGATCGTTCACCCCCCCCACTCCCCCAAAAAGTTAGACTTAGTTAATGCATGTGTCACGTTCTTACTTGCAAATTCGTCGCAATCTGTAAAGAAATTGATTGTTGGCCTTTCTGTCAGTAAGCGACAGAAATTACGTTACAGCGCCTATGGGAAAACTGTGATACTATTAGTTATTAGGGAGTTTGGGGGTGATATGATTGATACGGAGTATATCTAATCTGTGTCACCTCAAAACTCCCCTAATAACGATTTTACATACCCAAGCAAGGTAGGGCATCCGGTCAATTATACTTTTGCTCCAATAAATTCCTCAAACAGCAGTTTGGCTGCGTGTGAGGGGGTGAACCGGCCCCCTCGGTGATACGCGGGACAAAACCGAATAAACGGCCCGAAAAATAATCTTTTTCGTCACAAACAAAAATCTGACCATTTTAAGTCTTGGTGTATGTGAGGCGAGAAGGATTCGCGGAATATGTTCCAACTCGGGGTTCAACATTTTAAAATCGCCAAAGTAGAGCAGTGATTTACGGTTCAAAAATGAACACAGAATTTCGGATTTTTTGTGTCGTGATGCTTGGTCACGCAATGAGAGTTCTTAAACGACAGTGATTACGAGCGTGCAGACGTTGCTATAGGTATGATAGGGATAGTCAGTAAATTCCGGCGATTATCCAATGAAAAAACCGAGGGGAGCTACTTGATGGTATGATAAAAAGTTATTTGCTCAGATATGCTAGCATCGGTATCAACTGAAAATTTTGGAAATTAGCTTTTTTCTCAACGGAGATCTACTGAACAATAAATAAAAACAGAATGTGCTAGAGGTCACAAAAATGCACCTGTATTATGGTAACCAACATTAGAGACATTTTTGTCAAAAACACCCATAAGGAAAAGTTTCAATGAATGAGCAAAATATAAGGGTCCCCCAGATGCTTGTGTTGCCCAATGATCATGCAGTGAAAAAGGGGGGTCAAGGTCACATAGGGGTCTTAGTGTCAAGACGCTCCACTATCAGGGTTCGTGGACCCAAGTATTCACGGCAATTTACTCTGGTACTGTACGCATTTGTGAGAAATGAGCAATTTGTTAACCTTAGTTTACAGGCACAGCCACAATGGAAATAACGCTACATGTATTCCACTTCCTCTATCAAAATGGACACACAAATAATTTATTTTCTGATTCCAAAATCTCAATTTTAATGGAATGTATATGTTTAATTTTTTCCAGGTACACACACACTTGACGCAAACAACAAAACAAACATTTCAGAGTTTATGATTCCCCACCTTCTTCTGCTGTCAGCACTGATGTTTCATGAGAAGTTCAAATGCTTCAAAGCAGTAGCAGTAGTGAGAAGCAAGTAGACATCTCTTCCTGAGTGCCCTCACGGTAGTGTCCGCCACCGACAGCTAGCACCCAGTATCCAGGCCTAATGTAGAATTGACCTCGTAATCAACATATTAGCTCTTCAACTCTAAAACAAAACACAAATTCAGTGACCAATTGATTAAAATATGACTTGATGAATGCCCTGCATCGTATTTTACTTTTTCATCATAGTATAAGCCAGCTCAACATGATGCATTCAAGATTCCTCATCATTTGATTTGGGGAAATTCACAGTAGTTTTGGCATGTTTTGCTTTGGGGTTGCATCGGTTGCCTTGCGCAATCAAAGTTTCCTAACAGATGGACCAGTGTGTCCAATTAGAGTTAACTGCGTCAACGCACTTCCGTGAACACGTCGCAAGGCATGGCATGTTATTTCCAGAGTCAAACAAGGATGATAAGAATCAACAACCACAATAAGGCACATTACAAAGAGTTGGAAGAGTAAGAGTTGTAGAATTCTCATTTTCCAACTGAAGAATTAAAGGAAAAGGAAGAAACGGCAGTGTTTCAAAGATTAAAAATACACAATTCAATTAGTGTGTAGGAACTGTCCGTTCGGACAATTATGACTAAAATAACCGATTTTGTCTTTATTAGGCTGCGGTTTGGGCGTATCACTTGCAGGTATGTTAGAATACCATTACTAGTTCCAAGACATGCCAAAATCTGATTTTATGATGATTTTTTTGTTTATTGATTTATCACAATCCACTGATAGTGTCTTTTAAAATAATGCTGCGCTGTGTGATATGACACGATTAGGACACACGGCAGAGGCTAAAAACAATACCTTTATTCTCTAGTAATTCATACTTCTTCTTTCTCTCCCGGAGGGGGGGGCTCAACTTTGGTTTGGGAGGGATTGTGCCTCCACGGATATGGAAGTGGACCCATAGCAATACATTTTTTTCCAAAAAAGGGACCCATAGCTATACCAGGAATGCAAATTTTAGGCCAAATTTACCAAATTTGCCCCCATTTTCACTGCAAAATTTTGACTTTTTAAGCAAAAATTTGGAGAATTTTGGCTTCAGATTGAGGAAATTTGACTAATTTTTTCCAACAATTGTCCAGAAAAAATTCTGGTTTCCGATTGAGAAAATGCTGGCTAATTTTCCAAACAAAATTTCAGAAAATTTTGAAAAAACGACCATTGCTATAGCAAATTGGCATGAAAAGGGTCATTGATATACAAGAATGTTGAAAATGGGACCGATGTCTGTGGCACGACCTGTATGGTCATTTGTAACTGTAAGTTTTACTTTCAAAAAACAGCATTGTCCAGTCTAAGCCTCATTAAAAATTTGTGTAAGTAATCACTCTGCTGATGGATATATCAATGAACTAAATTATTTCTGAAAGCCATGGTCCAACATCTGTGGTGGCAATTACTGACCAAGGATTATCTCTGTGTTTGTCAATGATCAACATATGAACTTGTGTTGTTGCTAACAGGTATTGTAATTAAAAATGGTTCAACTTAATACAAAATTCCTAAAAAATTACATTCAATATCACTCGACTAATATCCGATTTCAACCATCGCATTCAAATTGGGCTAATTTTACCCCACTTATAAAAGCAGACTAGGTTTTAACACTTTAAAGCCCATAAAAAATATTGAAAAAGCAAAGACAATTTCACATTCAGTAATATGTGACAAGCTACAAAGTTAGATGTTCCCAAAAATCAACATTGGTTGCTTTACAAAACCTTGCTTCCAAATAGTAGCAGAGGGTGTTTTGAACTAATCCCGTAATACATTTCAATGTGTTCTGTACTAAACTATGTCAGTCATTTAGGGCAGTGTAAATAAGAAGTTAAAGGACGTCACAAACCTTTCATTATTAAATTTTTTTGAAGTACTAGTGTTTTGTGTGGAGGAAAGGGTGTCGAAAAATGTCGAGTTTTATGTATTAAAATGGGATTTATTGTGGGATCACATGCCTGGATCATGCATGGGATTATTGAGGGAATGCTACGCAAACTGATGCATTGTAGATGGGCTATATGTTCTCTTGGGTAGCTGTGTGTTCTAACGCCACTTATGATTGATTGTTTGAAGTGAGAGAAGTTGGGCTCTATTCAAGTTAACCACAGTGCAAGGTTAAAGTTCAGCATATTACTATTATTATAGTGCGCTTTTTAACCATGTGGAAACATTGCCTTCGTGAATAGACTATGCATAACTAAGCAACTATCTTCAGAGCAACTGGGCATGAGTGTAAGTACACATGGTACAAGGCACATGGAACATTAGACACTGGGGAAGATAATGGTGGGAAAACAATAACAAACTACCTTTGGGCAAATAACATAACTATCATCTATCTAGATAAGCTAAATTTACTGCCAGTGGTTATCAGACTGGGCGGCAATGCAATGCCTCTCTAGGCCAGCATTGGAATAATGCATTGCTTTCAGCTTTCAACACAGCATGCATCTCATTGTAGGACAACAGACAAGTCACATAATCTTTGCCTACCAACACGAATTCCTGCCAAAAACCCAAAAGGACGAACAAAATTCCCCAAAACGCAACATCTGCTCAATTTTTCAAAATCCACCAACCCCCATAAACTTTTCAGAGAAATGTCATTACTTGCACTCCGCGAGTTTCAAAAGAATTGGATTGGACAAGACATGAGAGACTAGTTTATGGAGAACATTGGGTTTCCTACTCTAATGCTGCACGTGATGACAATAGCCTATATTATAGGCAAAATACATCGGTCCTCGGACCCGCATTTGTCGCCTGCCATCGTGGTTTGTACTGATAGTCCATATTACCTTTGACCTTGCATGTAACCTTTGACCCCGCATCAACAAAATGAGGGATCCAATGTTGCACCAATGATTCAAGCTTGGTTCCAATTGAAACTCAACTTTTCATTAAGGTCAATTTTACTTTTCCATTTTCAGCATATCTTATAACTTGACCTCACGACCTTTAACCTTGGTATGTGACCTTTGACCTTGGTATGTGACCTTTGACCTTGGTATGTGACCTTTGACCTTGGTATGTGCACCTTTGACCTTGGTCATGTGACCTTTTGTGACCTTTTATGTGACCTTTTGACTCATTCAGCCAAATGAGGGATCCCCTGTTGCATCTATGTCTCAAGTTTGGTTAAATTCCATCTAAGTATGCAGATTGAGACAAATGTTAAAAACCTTTTTCCACAACACAGACATCAACAGACAACGGTGGACAAAGTTATCCCTACGTGTCTTCCTGCCTTAAGGCAGGCACACAAGAGGTGACACAAAAGAGTTGAGAGTTAATACAATTGCCTTAGTATTCCATGTGTACTATTCTCATGTGCAAATTAGGTCTTATCTGTAAGAACGTTGCAATGTTGTATTTTTTGTCCATAAACAGATATTACAACAAGCCCAGTGGGCCTCTGGGAGCCGTGGGAAAAAAGCAGTTGCTCATAACACTAAACTGCAGATTGAAATCAACTGAAATTTTGTTAAAGGTCAACGAGAGATTTCAAATAACGGTGTACCTAAAAAATGTAAAACCTGATTTCTGAACGTGGTGTAAAGTTTTTCTTTCTATCAAAATATCCACATCTGAAAGAATTAAGCTGAGAACTGTTTGTCTTTGGTAAAAATCGTGAAATTTCTAATTCCGAATAGGAGCCTAATAAAAGGTAGGGAATCTATTTCTGTCTATCGATATGATATCACGACCTATCACATAAAATATACATGACTTGAATCTCTCGTTGCCACCTTTAATAAGCTTTTCTCAGGATATCTAGTGAATTGTGAATAAAACAGAATTTTGCTGGAATCACTAAATGCACCCTTAAACTGCATTAAGTAAGCAGCACCCAATTGTAACTTACTCTTGTGGATTTTATAACAATTCCTAAAATGTCACAATTATAGTAGTGTCTCTCAGCCTGGTTGGTGACTACATCCAGATTGGCACCATTGCACCAGGCAGTAGGCATTGATGATTCCGACGCCTGATCATACTGAAATGTGAAGAACAATCAAAATATCGCTTTTCATACTCGGCAAAAAGTATGTTATTGATCATTTTTTAAGGTGGTATATAAGGGATTATTTGCAGTTCATTGACTAATAGCAATAGGAACGTCAAACTATTGCCAACTCAAGAAGCAATAGTATTTTTGCATATTAATTAGCTACTTTTCATACCGTATTGTTCTAATAAACGCCCCCGGGGCGGTGCATGTTCAAAAGGGAGGGCGTTTATTACAGTCAAAATAGAAAGTAAAAATCCCTTAGACCACATTTGCACTGATTACCAAATACAAACGAACGAGCAGGGTACGCTGTTTTTCCGCACCTCCCGAGGTCAAAACTAATTAAACTATTACAACTGTACCAACAGTGATATGACTTGATTACGGCAGTCCCGGCCATTAAATCATGTGATTTAGTTAAGCTTAACTCATTTTCTTGAATATTTTATCGCAAAAATCGTAGGGGGGGCGTTTTTATTATAGCATGGGCTTGTTATTGGAACAACACGGTATTGTTTTAATTAGTGACGATGCAATATTTCTGAAAATGTATACCAAACCTGGTTTGCGGTGTCAAATTACAGCTTTTTCCAAAGTTCAATTTCTATCAACCACATTCCAGATACTTAGAGGAGACTGGGTCAATATGTTTATTTGAAAAATCAAATATGAAAAATAACTTCTGTTATCATGCTCAAATGATAAACAGCATTTTAAAACCTTAACTTTTTTGTGCAAGTTCAACATAGTCCTATCTCATTTTCAGATTTAAAAAGCATTTTTGTCTTTCATTCAGTTTTTTTCCTTAAATGGTTTGGTTTTCAGCATTTTAGTGTAATTTACAGAATTGATAAGGCTATTCTGATCCACCATATCTGCTGATCATGAAGACAATGTTCACACTTTATTGGCCATATGTGAAGTTCAAAAGGATTTTGTCAATGTCTTCAGTCAGTTTAATGTCAATCACTGACTTCCAATTTTGAGCATTTTCATCGTTTGATCTCAGCAATCTGTACAAATTTGTTATCAATGCAAATCTAATTTTGCATGCTCCTACTGCCAGCATATTTTGTTTTCCAAACAGGACCCGGCTACTTCAGTTTTTTTACAAATGCCTTTGCACTGAGTGTCAACATTTTTTTTTTGAACTGTATTTTTAATTTAACTCAACCGACTACGTACTCAATTTTAAACAACTCAGCTCGGCCTTACCTAACCGATGTATATTCTTTTGGTGGTAAATTAAACACATAGAATGTGGCTTTCTGTTGAAGTGTTGAGATGAAATTCACTGGGATATACCTTACCTAAATTGCAAATGGTGGTGATATCCGGGTTCACTTTTTTCATCTCCCATCTGTAGTACCTTTTTAGAATGAGTTGATACAGTTCTTCACTGTGTTGCTTCTTCCTCAGGGCACTGCTGGTAAATGTTATGACCTCATTAACTCTGCTCTAAATAATACTAAAAAAGAAAATGAGAGTTTAACGTAGTGACCTATCAATGGTCCAAAAATTTTCAGGAGTTTTCTCTTCACATAGTGGCGTAAACCCCTTGCATCTCCTGCCTTCCCCCAAATGAACTGACCCATTTGTACAGTGCCTATGGAGGAGGACCAAATTCCCCCCATTTAGGACAATACCCCGTCATCCCGCTGCCCCTCATGCCGTACATATAGCATATATCACCAACAACAACCCAATCCACATTCTGGTTAATTAATCATGAAATCAGTCCAGCAATTTGGATAGAAGCAGAGATTGTGATCGTCACTCCCCCCCACCCCACTTACCCCCAAGTTAGACTGTATGTATGCTGTTGGCCAAGTTCCTTACTTGCAATTCGGTCCGCATCGGAAGAAATTTGCATGTTTGCATTTTCGTCGTAAGCGTACTAAATTACAGTAACAACGTAGCCTATTGGGAAACTGTGATACAATAGTTATTAGGAGTTTTGGGTGGTACGGATGAGTCTAATCTGTGTCACCTCAAACTCACCTAATAACGATTGTATCATACCCAAGCAGAAGGCATCCCGTCAATTATCTTTTTGCTTCATAAATCCTCAACCCAGCAGTATTGCTGAGTGGTGAGGTGAATCCGGCCACCTCGTTTACGGGGACAAAACGCGGATTAAACCTTTGGTCCTAACTACTAACCAACAGTATTCAAAATAAGCACAAACATAGGCAAAAAAATATAAGGGTTGATGCACAAAACAAACCATACTTACGGACTGTTGGCCTAGTGTTTTAAATGAGTGCAAGGTAAGCAATGTTTTGTTCGACAAGAATCTTTGAAAATAAAGCGGCTCTAAAATCATCTTTTTCTGTTTCACAAACAAAAATTTATTGACCTATTTTAAGGTCTTTTGGTGTATTTGAGATCGATTATGCTGAAATATTGTTCAACTCGTTTCAACATTTCTAAAAATCGCCAATTAGAGGCAGTGATTTACGTCAAAATGACACAGAATTTTCGGATTTTTTTGTTGTTCGTGATGCTTGGTCACGCATGTGCAGTTTCTTAACTGACAGGATGCCGAGCGTGAAGACGTGGCTCTGAAGGTATGATAGGGAGCCTAGTCAGTAAATTCCGGCGATTATCCAATAAACGCGGATCTACTTGATGGTATATAAAAGCTTTGCTCATATAACTGCTAGATCTGTATCAACTGAATTTTGGGAATAAGCTTTTCTCAACGCTATCTACCTGACCCATTAAATAAAACAGAAGGTGGTAGAGTCACAAAATGCACTTTAATTATTTGTTAACCATAAAAATAAACATTTCAGAGACATTCTTTTTCAAAACACCATAAGAAAAGTTTCACTGAATGAGAAAATATAATGTTCCCCAGAAGCTTGTGTTGCCCTGATTCATGCAGTGAAAAATGGGGTTCAAAGGTCAACATAGGGGTCTTTAGCTGTCAAGAAGCTCACATCAGGGGTTCTTGTGACCAAGTTTCACATGAATTTAATCTGTGTACTGTATGCATTTGGCTAGAATGAGCAATTGTTAACCTTAGTTTAGGCACAGCCACAAGGAATAAGCTACATGTATTCCACTTCCTGCTATCAAATGACCAAAAATTAATTTATTTTCTGATCCAAAATCTTCAATTTTAATAATGTATATGTTTAATTTTTTTCCAGGTACACACCACTTGACAGCAACAACAACAAATCAATTCCAGATTTTAATGATTCCCCACTTCTTCTTGCTGTCAGCATTCTGATGTTTCATGAGAAGTTCAAATGCTTCAAAGCAGTAGACATCCTTCCCTGAGTGCCTCCCGTTAGTTTTCCGCAGCTAGCACCCAGTTCTCATGGCCTCATAGATCTGACCTCGTAATAAAAACATCGGAGCCTCTCAACCTAAACACAACACAAATTCAGTGACAATTGTAAATATGACTTGCATGAATGCCCTGCATAGTATTTACTTTCTTCACTCAATGTGATAAGCCAGCTCAACATGATGCATATCAATATTCCTGTCATTTGATATGTGGATAATTCAACAGTAGTTTTGGCATGTTTTTGCTTTGGAGGTTGCATCCGGTGCTCTTGCGCATACTCAAAGTTCCTAACATGATGGACAGTGTGTCCACTTAAGCGTACTGCGTAAACGCACTTCCGTGAACACGTCGCAAGGCATGGCATGTTTATTTCCATGTCAACAAGGATTGATAATGAATCAACAACACTAATAAGCACCTCTACAAAGAGATTGGAAGAGTTGTTGTCACAATGATTTTGAAAAATATTTATACTACTCAACAACAATTTTGACAATGCTAACATTACTTTAAAATGATGAACTGTAGAAAATGGATTATCAACATGTGGACCTTTCACAATATGTCTGTTCTTAATTGTTGGTAGTCTGTTTTGTGTGTTTGAAATATTCAAATATCTATGAATTCTCCCGCATGCCACATAACTGAACTACCACTACTCTGCAGTTCAAATGATTCCACTGTACAGTGTGAGTAAAAAAAAAACTACATTCAGAATAAAAAATAATTAAAATAGTTAATTATTTTTCCTCAAATGTTTGCTTTGGTTAAAAAGAGGGATAAGCAGGCTTTCAGAAAACGTTTATTTGGTGTCATTTGGACTTAGGAGGAAAAGTTATGCATATTTTGCTGAGAGACTTAAAAATCCTGTTTGGCCGAATTTGAGCCAAACAAAGATGCATCGTTTACATAGAGAGTAAAATGATTTGAGTAAAAACATTTAACACCAAATTATTGTTAAACAATAGAAGGTGGGATAATAATTGAAGGATTATAAAAATAATATCCCAGAGATTACAAATGAAAATGCTGAGTGAAAAATGTTCAATTTTCCAAATAAGAAAGTCAAGATAGCTGGTGTAAGACCACAGTTTACTTTGTTTATCAAAACAAGCAAGATTTCATGGTTTTAACCTACAACAAACTTGGGAGCCAAAGTGAAACCATAGAAGGGTTTGTATTCCGCTTGAAAAAACAGTGCGATATTGAATTTTTATGTTTTAATTCCAATTTATTTACAGAAAACAGCAGCTTTAGTTCTTATTGCAATTTATGGCATCGGAGTATCCTGGATTTGTTGCAAAATAATTACCTAAAAGTATCAAAAATATCTGAGCAGTTCCATTATGCTCATGAACTGGACTTGATTATGGAGTGATTTTCAATATTAACTGACTATTTAGGATGAACAATGGTAATTTTAAATTTGTTGAAGATATTTTACTTATAATTATGTTACACAATAACCCGTTTTATAAACCTGGATGTTTTTGTCGAGAAGCAATCGATACCAATTGAAATTGCATGTGTGATTGCTTTTGCCCAATTTAGGTATATCGGTGTCAGTTTCTCCGCATTCGCATTGTATGGCCAAACAGAAATTGTAGGTCTCTCCGCAAATTGACATGGTTCTGACACCCAAATCGAAGACACCAAATAAAATCTTCTGATAGCCCTGTTTTATCCCTGTAACCACCAAAGCAAACATTCACGCAATATGACATTTACCTTTGGGGAAAAATTTTGTGAATGTAGGGTTTTATTGACTCCACACTGTGCACACTTACATTTGTAATGGTATTCCGCATGTTCCGACTCATCGTCCATCAATGGAATGCTGCTTCGTTTGTTCCTCTATGTGTCTTGGCATTGTCTGTCCACATCTAGGTTGTCTAATGCGTTCTTCCCACTCCTTACTGATGCCTTGTTTGGGAAACATTAAAAAGAAATGGAAACCACCCAGATAAGACCCCTCTCTCATCTGAACAGCTCACAAAAAGTAACTACCCCATACCGACAAGACACCTTAAAGGCTGACTCCGAGATTTCGAAATAGTGGATTTTTTTTGTGTTGTGTAGTAATTAACAATAGTCATCTAGAAAGAACTATATTCACCTAAAATTCTTAATTCCAAAGTTCGGGATTAACGGATTTTCTATTACCAGTGTAAAATTTAACCATTAATCCTCGTGGCGGTTTTTCCCCGGCTTGCTAAACCCCCTTTTTTGTGCCACATTATTTATGTAATGTCAATTGACATTTGCCGCTCCTTTCCATCAAACACAAACATCCACCGGGTATTGGTAAGATACAGGGTGATCCCAAGTGATGGATAGGGGCCAACCCCCCCCCCCCCTTCGGGAGAGAAGTACCAACATGCCTAAAATGCTATTTCCATAGACACACCAGTGGAAAATTCAATTTTTTCGCCAAAAGGTTAGGAAAATCAGATTGTCATGCGTTTTTGACTCTACTTGATGGGAATGACTAGTTTTTATAATGACAGCATTTAAAAGCTATAAAGGTGTTGAGTCCGCTAAATTGCAAAATATCTATTTTTCCCACCCTATATTCAGTATTTTTGACTTTTCTCAAGATATGACGTCATGGTGATGTCATAAAGGGGATGTGGTACTTATTTGGTACCATGGAAGAAGAAACTCGAAGCTATCCATTGGTACCAATTTACAGGAATCTGGTCTTCAGTAACAAAAATACAGGGGCGGGGGCCCCCCCCCTTCGGGAGTTTTTGTTATCAAAAATTAGGGCTCAGGTAGACGAGGTTAATACACAGTCAATACATTGCCAAGGGGTCTCACAATTGTTTTACAGAGGAATTCTCCAATTACCTGGCATCTTGCAATGTCTTTGTAATTGTACCACCAACTACACCAAAAATTATTACCAAACTCTTTACAAGTGGCAGAGGTCTGAACAATGATACTCTCAGTGCCAGGTACGAAAAAGCTCTGCATGCTGTTCACTCAAGAGGGTGTTTTGAGTACATCCCACAATTCCCATTGGGAAATTTAACCTCAACAAGGTCATGTGGATTCGACAAAAATCCTATTCTTACACATAAGTAGACCCTGACTTTTTACCCTCATTTTAGCCCAGAAAGTGCCAGTACTTCAGATTTTTTTTGCAATGATCATGGATGTCTTGTGGTTCCTAAACTTCTTGAACCACTTTTTAAATCCCCAAAGTACTGACCATGTGTTTTGTACAAGTACAGTATAGACCTTGCATGTATCTGGGATTAATTCAAAACACCGTCTGCTACTCACTCATGAAATTACCCCTGACTGCCTTTGTCTAGCCCCCACTGACAATAGCAAGCATCAGTGTTATGGCATCCTTTAAGAACACACCTGAAGATTGATGTAATCCTACGGTTTTGGTTATAACATGAGAGGGATTGAAATACTAAATGTTTACATGAGAGAGGCGAGTAAAGGGGAGGGGGTAATCCTTGTTTATGACTTTTCTGTTCACATTACTTACATGACACTTTGCTATGAGGTATCGACATGATCTCTGAGTCTGTTGGTGAAAAAGAGAAATAAATGACATGACTTTTGTTTAATATGGTGCTTTGTTTTTTTTTGGGTTTTTGAACCTGTTGTGTACTTGTGTTGTGTATGTTTTGGGGTGTCAAGATGATGTGTTTTTCAACAGTTTTGAATAATTAGTATTGTCTGCTTTGCCAAGATTATGTTTATCACATAACTGCAAAATGGTCACCTTGCAAGATGGAGTCTTGTGGTCCAAATATGATGTGTGTCATTATGTTGTTTGTATGAATGATTCAAATGCATTGGTTTATGTATCAAAATGAAGGTTTCCTTTGCACATTTTAAGTAACCAATATTGTCCCTCAAGGCCAACAGGCGCACTGTAACTATTATAACATTAAAAACAACAACAAAAAATCATCGGCGGTTGCCGTACCACGAGATTCGTTTGCCGGTGTGGTTTGTGATGGGGCCAAAGTTTCACAAGAGGTCACCAACATGGCACCCCACCCAGCCCCCACGCCCCTCCTTTCCACCACGTTACATCATCGTACCGCTTACAGAACTCATAACATGCATGCAATATATTAAGGGTTAACATTTTGAGCGCTCAGACACACACCACAACACAACCCGAGTATCCCTATGTGCCTACTGCAATTCTTGCAATACACAAAAACTACACTATCAGCGACTTTCAGTTTTGCACCTTACAATGTTCTTTTCTGTCATGTGGGTTCGTGTCACATTTCAAAATATAATTTTTCTTGTATTTTATTAAAAATATTTAGTCCACTAGAACTAAAGATAGTCACCTAAATGCTAATTTTCAAAGTTGAGATGATGGACTCTGTGCTTTAATGTTGTAACATTTATGATGAAGTATAACAGCACAACAGAGATGCTAATGTATACATGTATATTAAAATCCTGATTTAGATGTTTATTACAAAGTGTGATTTCATATAGGTCATCCATTTGAGCTTAGCACTTCACGCGTGATTAGTATGTGGACAAACACTAAAATTGAGGGCAATCTCTGAGTCGGCCTTTAAACAGTGCCAAGATAGATTTTTTTAGGATACAAATTTCTCTCAAATTGCCCTGGATTGATTGTAGACCAACTACCAAGACTTTTTGAAGGTTTTATGTGGACCAAAGTACAAAAGAACACCGTAAACCTATGTTTTTGAACTTGCCTGCCATCCTAATCGTCCCTATTGGAAAACCCACACTTTGCAAATTCTGTCGAGACTGTCGCAGCCCCAGAAAATACTAAACCACCATCTCATTACATAAAGACTTGTAATTTGGCTTACGCACTTCAGGTGTGATCTAATACATTAGTACGTCATTCAAATGTGCAAAAAACAGGTGTCAAAAAAATTGAGGTGCTTCTCTTTCTAGAAATTTCCCATGTTCTTTAAGTGTACAATTTTTTTGGTTGGATATCAAATAAAATATCTTTGAGGGTAATCTATTTTGCTCTGCATGTGGCGCCCCCTTTTGTAAGATCTTTAATTTGAACAAAATTTGGCCGACTTAGTTGTGGGCAATCTTACATACAATATGTCCTACTGTCAAAATGGTTCTGCTCACATTTTATATCATCTATTTGCTCTTGCAACGTTCACCTAACTTTTGGCAAATTTTTTTTTTCAAAATACAACAATTGGGGGGGGGGGAAACATCAAAATTTATAAATTAAAACATTAATATTATTAATATTTTTCTGTCAAAACGGTTTATTGTCACTTTCACAGGCGTCATTCGTAAAGGGGCATTCGTGTTTCCCAGTCTCGTCCCCCGATTTACCTCAAAGAAATTGGGATTTTTATATCACCTGAATGTTGGCCCAAGGTATAATAGGTATACGCATGTGCCAACATCCTTAATGTGGCAAATTTGTATCTCCCTCTAGAAGAATGCGTAATTTGTATTTTCGTCCATAAACGGACAGACATTACAGCACGGTGGCCTTTGGGCAGTGCGATACAACAAACACAATCATAACATCAATATGCAGACTTCAGATTGACATCAATCTGGGAAAAACCGTTTCTTGAGGACATCTAGTGAATCTTAAACAAACATGCGGCTTTTAAATAAAGGTACATTTGTGTACATCTGTTTTTTGTGATGGTTGGATTTCCAAACAAAGTCACCGGTGAAATTGTCAAAATGGTCATGTTTCACAGACTTTATATAGCATTTATTTCTACTCTTCACATGCACCCACCCACCTTTGTAGATTTTTACTTTTGAGTAGATGTGCTGCCTGTGGTACTGCCCGCTGTCATACATGGACTGTGCCACCAAGACACATCACAAACTTCACCTGCAATAACAAATATACTTTCAAATTAAAACTGAGATCCCCCTGAAACGTGACATATGCCTAACAGGGTCAAAGGACACATGGGGTTATTAGAGGTCAAACTGTACCACAGATAACCTGACCAGGTGTTTTATCCCTGTATTAAGTT
Source organism: Ophioderma brevispina (assembly GCA_023653785.1). Taxonomy (NCBI): domain Eukaryota; kingdom Metazoa; phylum Echinodermata; class Ophiuroidea; order Amphilepidida; family Ophiodermatidae; genus Ophioderma; species Ophioderma brevispina. The sequence continues at coordinate 1,248 of JAMKCH010024095.1, read as the reverse complement.
TGACCGAATATGAAGTTATTTGATCGTTCAATATGTAGGAACGTAAGCAAGCCCCCCTAATGATGCTTATAACAGGCCTGTGCAAGTCAATGCATGATTTTGTCCAATCACATTTTTTCTCTCATAACATTTGAATGTCTCTCTTAATGCCATTCCGCGGTATTACTGTCTGCGGAATAGTAATGATTAAAAACTCCAATTAGATGCTTTTGGTCTTATCACTTGCAGGGTGCAGTGACAGATTTTTTAGGATATAAATTTCTCAACAACTCACTTGACCTTTTGTGACCACCTACCGATAACCGTGTTTTTAAAACTTGGCCAGCTTTTCTAGGAAACATGCTTGAATTTCTGTGAATTCCCAACAGAAATTACTAATCATCATCTTATTACATAAAGACAGCGCATTCAGCTATTCACTTCAGGTGTGATCTAATACATCAATTGGTAAGTATTCAAATATGCAAAATACCTGGGTTTGACAAAATTGAGGGCGCCTTCTCTCTGGAAATGTCCTCATATCTCGTTAAGGGAAGAAGCCAATTAAACATCGACCATGTTAGTATGTCATTCAGAGGTGCCACTCAGTACAAGCTCCCAAAACCTTGAAAACTGGCTGACAAACCCTAAAAGTACGTAATTGGCCTAAGAAGCCTGAAAACGGGCTGAAAATAATAAATAGCGTAATGTGGACAAAGAAAAACCCTGAATTCAGGGTTTTTCCCTGACCAGTGGCAGTCTGTTTTAAATATTGTTAATCATCCCACAGTTACTCAACACTTACCATTTTGAAGTGTCACGATCTTATCTGCCCAGAATAAAGCACTCTCATATTGATGCTGAAAAGAGATTCAATAATTTTCACTTAGTTAAACGGGGTCGTTCAATGGTCACCCGCTTATGCGTTCATCTGTAACAAAGTTTTTGTTATTTGTGATTTTTTTTTTGGGGGGAAGACATTAAAATCCCCTTAAAAAAATGCGAAAAAAAAAACAGCCTGTGGTACAAGATTATGGTAAATCAAAAACAAATGTTGGAAGAACAACAATTGCCCACAGACTAAACTAGACTGTGCTCGAAGCGAGCACGAATGTTTAGCTGGTGGCTTTTGACCCAATCTGTGTTTAAACATGACCAGATCAACCTTTGACCTCAAATGGTGTCGGGAAGGAGAGATTTTCCAATTTCATAATTTTTTTCCCCCTGATGACCACTAACGCCCGTCCCGGGCCATTGATGACCTCTGAT
>JAMKCH010024094.1:0-19971 GCA_023653785.1 Ophioderma brevispina | reverse complement strand
CCTTTTTTCTCTCTTTTAAAGGACATTCTGTAGTCAAATACAAGTAGAAATCTTTGGTGGTAATCTATATAACTACTACTATGACACAATATTTGGGTGGCCTCAAAATCTCTTGTTGCACCTTTAAGTCGTAGAATTGAAAAACCAAAATGACCAGGAAACGGAAGAAAGAAAAGAAAGAAAAAGAAAGAAAGAAATCACTTAGTGTTCAAGTTCAAAGATATTAATCTCTTCAATTACGCGTTTTATAAAGTGCCCAGAGGGTGTTTTAGTCAATTCCACAAGGCGCACCACTTTTGGGAAAAGTTCACCTCAATAGGGTCATGTGATCACATTAAAAATCCTCTTCTTAACACATAAAACCCTGGCATTTACACGCTCATATATATTAGCCCACAAAGCGGTGCGTTGTACTGGGGATTTTTTTGCATGGTTATGAAATGGCCGTGTGGTTCTTAAATTTTGGAGCACTTTTATCCCTATGTAATGACAGGTGGTTAGTATAGGGCCATTGCTATGCATCATGGGATTGATTTCAAACACCCTCTGTAAAGGGTCCTTAAGTAATGACTGAATATCCAATTTTGTCCTTATTAATTGCTTTTGATTTATATCGATTTTACCGAAGGGTATGTAGGATTCTTAACTTGTAGATTAAATGCAAAATCTGATTTTGATGATTCTTTCGATTCGCCGATTTAGCACATGAAGGCGCGAAGGTGCTACTAAGGGCCTTTTTTCAGAATGGTGTGGGTTAGGATTATTGCGGTGGTGTTTAATGGTAGAACGGTGATTGTTCATTCTGGTGATCTCATTGCTTGGTTTTACCTACGTATTGGATACCACAAATCGTTCGGGGTGTAAAGCTACATAGTGACGGATGTTAAAACAAAATTTACGAATTTTGTTCCTGAGAAAATTGCATTTGAAAAATCGCGAACTCTAGAGGGTCCGACACCCATTCCACATACGATTTCTTCAAAACATCAAAACCGATAAGACACGAAATTAACTACTGGAAATTATTTGGCTAATATTCATGATACTTTCTTAATAAAATGGATGTAGTATTTGTAATACATTGGAAAAGTTAACCATTCTTATCTCGAACACCAAAAATCACGCAAATCGGCGATTATGTTCACGACATAGTGACGGATGTTGAATTTTCACTATACTAAAGCGTTATTCAGCATCAGTCATTATGGAATCAACGATCGGCGTTTTCCGAACATCTGTAAAACCAACGTCCGCATCGGAATAGTTCAATTTGGTTTATCACATCATGGACGGGGGTGTTGAGTGAATTGCCGAGATTCACCGCACCTTTTTACTATAATGTTATATAAATTTCTCAGTAAACCATTATATTTATAAATTTCATATTTGCATTGTGTTCGTTATGAATTTAATATTTTTTTGTTACAAACAAAGGTATTTAAAAAGCCCGGCTGTGTGAAATACCGTATGACAACTTCTCGGAGGGCTCAACACGTCACTATATAAACTCAAAAGCTTGGTTAGTCACATACGTCAAAATTACCGAATTTTAATAAGAATGAATTAATGAAGTACTGCAGGTTCAGCACTTGGTATGTTTGAAGATTTTGGTAGTAAGTACCATTTCCCTTAGTTGTAAAAAGATAAAATGTAAAAACATCCGTCACATGTCATACACTCGACGGAAATATGCATTACTAGATCTACAAACTGATTACGCGATTGATATTGCGTCTGTTTAGTGGCATACTTGCTAAAAGTTGTCCGTGATTTTAATATTGAATTGCCATAAAACTTAGATTGTATCACTGGGCTGGTACCCCAAAAATTAAACCATTGTAACAATTTATAAACGCGTCAAACTTTGCGAGGTTAAACAATCATTTTCGAGTAGAATGGTCATCCTATCCAAAAACAGGTTTTCCTGTTTCATGGGGCGTAGGGAAGTAGGCCAGTCCAAAAAAAAAAAGATATTTTTATTGATTATGTTATTTTCATTTTTTTTACCATATTGTAGTTTACATAGCTACTTGAAATAGTAATCCCAGGTCCTGAAAAGCTAAATATTTCGGATATAATATCTATGTCCAGTAACTTCAAATTCACATTCAACGTTCCAATGTGTGGAACACGATGGCGTTTTAGTTGTGAAAGCTATTGTGACCTTATAGTACCGACAAACAATACTTTTAGATTAGATGCATTGAATAAGAATGAAATAATAAGTTTATATAATAATTAGGCTTGATCGAGGAGTACAGTTAACAGGGGAATTACTTCACAACATGTTCAAGATGACGACATGACTTTCTTTTGGAGATATATAACCAATCACTACATGTATTCTTTATGGCGCAGTGTTCCCGCACTAAGGTACTACATATTATGTTTTAAGTCTACGTTAATTTGTCTCATATCCTAACATAGGTCTCTTGGTGATTTTTTCTTTTCACGGCTGATAGAAAACAAAGTCGGTATATGAATGATTCCTTTCAAACCAGCCAGGGAGATTTTGTAGACTCTACTCCTGTTTTTTTGCTGATGATCTGATTATAGAGCAGGTTTGTGTCTGAGATAGGATTCTTTTGCGGAAGGTAAAGTATGTCTGTCGAAAGAACTTTTGTTTGCCTTCCAGATCATCCAAGCATAAGAAGAATACCATACATGCGCCCTCTGGTTCACATGACATTTCAGAAATTTTGCAGGTATTCTTTTATTCTCTGCATGCTTTGGTTGTTCTGGTAGGCAATGTTTTGAACATTAACCTATGACGTCCTGAGCAAGGGTCCTATATCAAAAAGAAAATGTCACATTAAATGGTCCTATATACCGAATAATAAGTTGATGCCAATGTTTATGCCGATATATTCTTTGATTGGACTTAAAAAAAGTTAATTTTAATAGAACTTACTCGTAACATAATTTGTTGTCTTCATGCCCAGGAACTGTTGCAACAGATTGCTTGCCGCAGTGCCCACCTCTACCAGACTTTCCTAATGGCCATTTAAATACGTATCACAACGGGTATATTATCTATTTCTTTTGCGACGGGGCTACACCTATGGGGTGCGGGAAAGTCTTCCACTGGGCGCAGATAATAGATGGAGGTGAATTACTCCTGTTGGGGTTGTGTTGGTAATGCCCAGTTTCATTACTTCTCGTTTAAAAGGGATGGCATCTTACATTCAAAACAGCCTTGGGACAACATATACAACTCAGTAATTTAAGAGAAGCCTTTGTATTAAGCTGTCAGTTCATATGGGAATAAAAAACCCCTTTTATCAATGATAACTATTCGTTTCTTTGTAAAGGCAGGAATTAAAACGAAACATATGAGATAAATAAGTTACTTCCAGATACGAAGGAACCCCAAGATTGGCAAGGGGCGCCTGGAGTGAGTGTATTTGGTAGGTAGGTAGGAGGACGGTAGGCATTTACTGGAAGGAAAGTTGTAAGAAAAAACATCAATGAAAACACCATATGAATCGTTATTTTCTTGCAGGTTTTAACTGAACTCCTTTTTCGTGTTTATTTTATTTTCCACGTAAAAAAACATAGTAAACTTACTAACACGATCATTTCGCGCAATGTTTGAACATTGTATGGAATCCACATGATGAATGCCCATTTTAAAACAAAAGTTTAGCACTGTTAAATGCAGGAAAACCAGGAAGAATAGATCCAACCACTAAATACGAGCGGAGGAAAAATGTTCAAATACAAACTTCTGATTTTTTTTATTTTAGTTGTTTTCGCGTGAAAGTATATTTTTGACTAATTTAATTTGGCTGAATTAAAAATTAAAAACTTGTGCGCATGGTATATCATTACTTTTATTCTCAAAGTGCAACAGTTAAAATCAGTTGGAATGGCCTCCGGTTCTGAATTCGCCACAAATATAACGAAACTAGAACAAAATGTTGTTCTCTTCATCGTGTTTTCAACTCAATGGAGATATTAACGAATCAATTTAAAGAATATTATGTGCAAAAATATGCAAATTACAAATTGTTAACAAATGGTTACGGTATTGAGGCTGATAAGAGTCAGATATATATAATTTAATCCTGTATACTGCATATACCTGCATCAATTATTCTCTAAGCTGGATTGTCCGATTTTGTGAACCCGACTAAAATTCCAGTTATCTCCTGTCACTAAATCGGTTATAAAAAACACTGTTACAGGTCTCTCCATCATTGTAACATGAAAAGTTGTAATATCAACATAAAAGATCTTTGAAAGGTTTTATGAAGCTAAAAAAATGACGATGCCCAGATTGTATTGTTACACCAGCAGTGAGTTTTAGCCCTGACCGGGAAAAATTGGCCGTTTGACCCCATGAGAGGGAAAAAATTTCCCAGAATGGAAATTTTCCCTCAGAGCGGGCAGGCCCGTTAAGCCACTGGCGTTTGGTGTTTTGTTCGGTTAGGGTTAGTGTATGGGAAAAGATCCGTTTAACGAGGGGAGTGAAGGAGTGATAATGGAGAGGAGAAGGAGGTAAGCCGGAGATAAGTGGAATTTCGGGTACGGTATCGAACCAGGTGGCCTCTTAAACCCCAGTCCCATGACCGGGGATGCCACGCTACGACGGAGCTTTTTATTTTGGTGCGCTGGCCCGGCCAGCGATTTCGTGCCATAAGAGTCTTTGTTTGAGACGCACATCCTCCATCCGGCATTTTTCTCATCAGTGCATTGGCCGGTTTTTTGTTGTTGTTTGAAGGCGGTTAGTTAGGTCTATTAGAAAATTAATAGCGCTTAGTGATAATAGGTGTTAGAAAAACCAACACAGAAGCATCGAAACTCACAGTGCTTGTCCATTTGTCTGAAGGTGTTTGAAACAGTATTCTTATGGCAGGAACTGGAATTTTACAAAAAAAAAAACTTGCGCACCTTTAAATATTGTTAAATCAGGAGGTTTCGAATATAGAGTCACGCGAAATGTATAGAAATCAAACCATGTTTTCAATACGCACATACAATGACGGGTTTTGATAGCAAGGAAAATGAAAATCTATATCAAAACTGGTTTTACGTTTGACCCCCACACATGGGGCCCATAGGGCGAATACGAAGGCAAGGCAATATACTAGCGATTGTGGTGCGAGCTGAGGGGGTGTGTTTCATTAGCCAACTGTAATATGAGATAGATGGAATAGCTCCTGTTTTGAAAATCTGCATTAAGTACATTTCTCAAAAATTCTGTCAAAGTACTATCCTATCATAGCGCAATATCTCGCCTGGTACCTTACACATGTTATTGATACCCACGTATTTTTAATTTCTTAAAGCTACTTTTGGATGTTCAATTTTGCCGATGTTAGAAAATGGCCATACACAATACGTGCTTAAAGGTGGCGTGGCTACATTTGAATGCGATATAGGATACATCTTAAACGGAACGCCGACAATATATTGTGATGGTACGCAATGGAATACTACTATGCCAACCTGCCGACCCAGGAAAGATCTTAAGATTCTTCCGGTGTCGAATTGCCCCCGGCCACCTGTGGTTCAAGACGCAACAAGGGAAATCTTAGATGAGGCTGTCATTTACAGATGTCAAAATGGAAGCGCCCCCACACTTGGAACTGAGAAGCTAGAATGTGGTATTTATGGACAGTGGAAAAGCGCAGCTGTGGTTTGTGCAAGTATGTAAACAATGCTTAATTAATACTGTTCTTTCAAACGTGAAAACAATGCCCTAAAGGTGCTCTTTGTGATGGACAGCCTTAACCTCCGAAATAATGAGATTTACATCATATGTTTTTAGGGTCTAATCGTTACGTGCAGTGCGATTCCAAAACATCGTTTTATTAAACCTCAAAACCCACAACCCAAATCAATGTAATTTTTAGATCTTTTTTTAAAGATATTTATTGAACAAGTGGAAAATCACGAAAGTATAATTTTAAATTGTAACTCAATCTCATGCGTACACAACAAAGGTCCTATTCTCTGGCCAAGATTATTTGTAGCCAAACAATAGTAATTAATCGAAATTAATTGAAACAGAGAGAGAGCAGACGGCAAGGAAGAGAAAAGAAAGAGAGAGGAGCAATATTTTATACAACTTAATTTAACCGTTACCCTTATATTAAAAGGAACAATTTTACATTTATTGAATTTATTTAACATGAATTTACATTTTACATATACCATACCATACTGTTATGACGTCTCGTGGACATCAAAGGTCAAAAATACCCTCTTAACACAAACAAATGAGCCTTGTGCACAAATGATCTAAATTTTATATAATAGCACTGTTTTAATCAAAATTGGTTCAAGAATTTGGTTTACCCAAAACAAAATTACAATAAAATAACACTCAATGGTCGGTATTCACAAAGTTTAACGCAGTGTTAATTTTAACCCTGGGTTAAATATCCCATAGAGGATAACATGAATTTAACCCATGATCGTGGGTTAAACCCTGTTTAACCCTGGGTTAAAGTTAACCCACTTTTGTGAATACCGGCCATTGAGTTTAGTTTTACACAAAAGTTCTTCCAAAAACCACGACTTATGTCCACATTTACAAGAAGCGTTGCAGATCAACTATGATATGTCCTCACAATGAAAACTCCAAAATTACCTCATACAAGTTCATATAAAAATCCAAAGGTAACAAAATCCATAGGAATCTTCTCAGTCTTGAAGATAATTTTTTCCAGCAGTCCAAAACGACGATGTTTTCCCTCGACGACACTAATATTTTGCAATACAATCCAGGTATTCTACCACCATCAGTCTGCCGCTAATGTCCACATTTAGAACGACAAACTGGAATCCCTTTTTTGTTTCAAAACTGAAGCTCTTTTGGCCTAAAAGACGACCCGAGGCTATGTCGCTTTCAAGCTCCGGTGGCATCCAACATCTAATAAAATCCTGGCACTATGTGGTGCACAAATCTACTATTATGGCAGTCAGACTATCTGATAACTATATGTATAGCGTCCTGTTACTGGCTGGCGAAGTTGTTATTCTCGCAATCTCCCGTCTTATATAGTATTTCACCACCAGTATTCCCAATATCATGCTAGTTCCACAATCGTCAATGCATAAACATAACATTGCACTGTCCAAATTGGAGTTCACACACTTACAAATCATCATTTGCATTGCATCATCTTACATTTATGACATCAAGGGAAACTACCCTAATTTTGCAGTCTGTTTTGATCTGAAAGCATTAACAAGTTGCCTCTTTTCTAAATTTAGCCTTTTTGGGGAACCCCGCTCATCATCTCTTGCACATCTTATAGTAAATAACACCTAGGGGAATAACATCTTCCCTTTTTCCATCATAAACAAAGTACTTTCCGTGAGAAATCTTTTCTCAATTAAAATTAAGAAATAAAAATATATTTAATCACAAAATGGAGGCTAATAACAATACAAAGAAGAACAGCAATATTAAAGGCACCCTTTTTGATACTTATAGTTTTCATGTAGTAAACCTTAATGTACACTATAAAAGCAATATGGGATACAGTATAACTAAATTTCCTCCATTTTTGCTTCAACTAATTTTATGATGTTCTATCTGAAGGTACATCGATTGAGAGCTATTTGGCTTAAGCTATTTAACATAGTATTAGTTTGTGGACAAGCGGTTTTTATATTTCCCGTCATCTTTGGGGAAATCTGTCGAGTCCATCCTTTTAAACCAACAACTGCACTAATCTATCATCTCAAGCCCTCTAATGCTGAAGTATACTTCTTTCTGTTAGGGCGCCATAGTCGCATCCCACAAACGCTGAACGCAAATTTAGCTGGATCAGATCTTACATGTAGGTGACCTGCTGAAAGTCCTATTTTTCATATGATGTTGTCCCCTCATGTGGTGGCATTTACACACAAAAAAATCTAATTACAAATTTGAGTTAACGGTCCAGCCGCTGATACTAGAAACAAAACTCTCACTGTTGTAATTTAACTACTTAGTTCTCCAGGTAGACAAGGATGTAATTTATTTTCTTAAACAATTGTGAAAATTTAGCATTTCATTGGCGATGGCCCGGGTTCAATATTCGACATTGAACCCCGTTGTACTCCGCTGCGAATTGACGTTCTTTTAGGTTGAAGGGCTCGCGTCATACCACGTTCTGCTACGTTCTTCCGGCGCCTGCCCGCTTTGCGTTCGTTTGCTTATTATGGTCGTTGCGTTCAATCAACGGGTTTGTTCGAATTGTTTGTTCAACTCTGGGTGGGGGCCACAGAGGTTAAGAAAGTCCTTTCTTGTGTAGTAAACCGTAAATATCGCACAATTGGGTTAGAGAGATGCCTTCAATAAATGTTACAAACTGTTTTAAGATGAAATAAAGGTGTGTATTGTTGGGAACCGGTACTCATTTTACGACGAATTGAACCGGGTGACACCATTATGGAGACCGGGCCGTAGGCGCTAGTTTCTTCCACTTGAAATACTGGTATCGCACGATAGTGTTTTGAAAATACAACTTATGTGCGCTTGGGCCATGTCGAAACGACCTTCGTAATTACCTTGCACAACGCTCTTGCCAACTAAGCTATCACCAGTGTTGGTCAGATAGATCGTATTCCACATTTGGAGACGTTTTTGTTCATCCACGGGAGGAAACATTTTTGGGACTAATATTTCACTGGGATATTAGAAAACAATGTGAACTTTCATCGATACCAAAATCTGAATTTTGATAGGGTACAGTGTGTGTGTGTGTGGTTTGTTGGGGTGGTCGAGGTTGTGAGATCGGGTGACACAAGCGCTTTAAAACTTACTTTTATGGCAGTAATACGCCTCTCCTTTTTAGACTCAACCTGCCACATTGTGTTTGAAGGAAAAGTTCTTGGGCACACGCGTTCCCCCAAAGAATAGAGTACCAACTATAGGACCTACGTCATGTTAACGTCTTTTGCCTAATCTAACCAGCATTTATAGCATTCTTTCTAACATGGTGCAAGAACGCGCTTTGCTTCCTTTTTTTCGACAACCTTATCATGAGCCCACTGACAAGGATTATACGATTCCATTCAAGAATGTCATATTGATATTGATGCACATGGAAACTTTTTTCAGAGTTTTTGACATTGATCCCACACAGGTCTTTTTTCAACAGTAACGTCCAGTTATAATCCCTGGCGGATACCTATTTCCCCTAATCCAAGTTGACAATGCCCCCCCCACTTATTTATCTCTCGCTCTCTTTGGCTGTTTCACCTTCATCACTCCATCAACATTTTTTTCACACGGCTCTAATCTCTCTCTAGCACTGTTCTTTTGAACCTTGGATGGCTCAGCCCTTTATTCCTCTCGGTCGGTGTGATGGTCATAAATTGGAATTCTCAGAGGATTGGTGGAACTACTGCTGTTACAAGTTACTCCCTGGCGTGAAATGTTTAAACCTGTGGAGTGATGATTAAGTCCAAAAATCACGCTTTGCATCAAAAGTACTCCTTAAAATTACTTCTTTGTACATAAAGAAATACCATCAACAATAATATCCTGCAACTATATCTCAAGAAAATATCTTTAGATCAGATCAAAAAAAAATTGCTAAAATAACGAGAAACTTCCATCACTCCATAGACTATCCAAACAAGTTCCAATGCCAGTTTGCAAGGAGTGGTTGTGATGAAATTCAACAACCGCGACCGACTGATACCAACAACTTCAGCGAGTTGTTAGCTTTTGGCCATCACACACCAAGTCTCCCATCGATATCATGAACTAGACCTTCATGGAAAATATCACTTAAAGCTTCAATCAGAAATATTTATTGCATGATCCAAGTTTTTATTTTTCAGCCGTTGTTGGCTGTGTGGCAGCATTTTGTGACAGTATAATCTAGTCTCATCCAGCACGACGTCAACGTTTGCTGTTTTTTTCAATCTAAAACAATATGAGTTTTCTTCTGTTTTATTGTATAATGCTTTGATTTTTTTTATTTTTTTTATTTTTTGCACTAAAATTAAACTAAATCGACGGCAGATGTGAAGGTAAATACCCGGAACTTACCGTTATCAAATACAACTTAGCTTACAATACGACCATTTTGACACTACAGTGCGTAGAACCCTGGCAGTACTTTTCGACATTGGGCACGATTCATTTCTTGGGGATATTGTAAACTGGCCTTTATATAGACCACATGGTCTGCAACCTGTTCAAGCCCTGAGCGGGTTTAAGCTTTATTTTTAACCAATATGAATTTTCATTTAGTCAGGAAGGCTAAATAAAACTATAATAACAAAGAAAAAAACCCTTGCTTAAGCTTGAAAACTGAACCCAAAGACCAATGAAAGTGTATAAAATAAAGAGCAGGGCTCTGTAATTTTAATAATGGATAATTATTTCACACTAAAAGAAAGCAGTTAACATTCTTAACATGAAACTCCCATGAAAGTTTGATGGATTAATATAATCTTGGCGATTCCACAAACTTCATCTACGAAGTATTTTTCATCACCTGAAAGTGTGACAAGGGAACTCATGTAAAATAATGACAGCCATCATCAATCATTCGACACTTATGTTCAATAGTCTAAACAGTCCATTTCCATAATATCACTATTCCATCGTACTCATCACAGGCATGCATGGCCAACCCATAATTGTTAATGTGAGCTGGTTTTAGAACTCGTATACTCTTGGTATGTCATGATTGAAGCACAAGGATGGTAAAATGACCTGATTTGCGGCTAACCTGTCACAGACCGTAGCCACTCAACCGTGCGGCCAAGTCATTGCAATCCCAAAAACAAAGACCTGCTCGATAACTGAAGCTTTTTTAACAACTGCTACACAGTCTGTTCGATCGCTGTAGGTATATCTAATGTCCTAAGGTCTAATCAATGTTCTTATATCATTCGGAGAATAAACATATTTTGTTGGGTCAAGCGGACACACTTTCCGAAAAATGCTATGGCTCACTACTTTCGAGAACTGTAGCTCTTGCAATACCCGGGACAATTTGATCCACAACGATTTTTTTTTTGTTCGTTCCTCTACAATCTCTCCTCTCCGCTTTATCACGCTACCAACAATCATATTCTTCACATATCTTCAGAACTCATCTCCCCGTCGACACATTTTAAATGTCTGCACTACCAGACCCTTCATTGCATAGCCTGGGCGTTCGTGACATGTTTGTGCTTACTTCCCCCCACCCTATTTAACCGAAATCCACATTTTCCCTCAATATACAATATGACGGTTGTGAAATGTAAGTCAGTGGTTCTAGGTTCGTGTGGTATACATAACATCAACACATCCAGGAACTTAATATTCCGGTCATATCAGTTGTACCGCCACTGTAGTTCTAACTACCATATTCGTGGTAGGAAGTAGTTTTCAGTTTGGGGTCGTTAAAGAAAGACATACGATGCTCATTTCAACCGATTTTAAGAAAAAAGGATAAGCAGTGCACATCTGAGGCACTGCTTGATGTGATTGCTGTTTGCTTTTAAGTAACGCAGGCACACTTGTAGAAATTCAAAGTGATTCACAGGTAAAAAGGTTTTGTCCTCTTCATTTCCATCTGTATAAGACCCTGCGTGTGAAAAAATGACAGAACCAAGCCTTTGCTTTTTAACGTGTTGTGGTGAACTATGATGACGATGAATCCAGCAATCTGAACTGCTGGGAAGTGAACGATAGGCCGCTTTTAAGTTTTTTTATTACTCGCGAACGGATATGGTCTGGATGCGTCGACATCTTTGGTCGACAAATCTTTCAATCTTTTCAATATTGAGACTCCATTAACTAATTATTTTTATATATTATAAGCATTCTTCTGCCAGGGTATGCCCTTGGATGTTCGTGTAAGGTTTTAGCAATCTTCTAGAAGTATAGACACCTGGTCATAAACTCTTTTGAAGAAAACAAAAATGTCTTGATTTCATAAATGCGTGACTACCGTAAAACATTGAGAAAACACGCGTGCTTTCATGCTTTGTTAAAAACCCATATTAGATTATCAAAAACTTTCCAGTATTAAATAAAAAAAAAGGCCGCGTGTGAAATGGCTGCAAGAATTTTTTGATTCATTAAAATCATTTAAGCTGTTTCTATGACCTTTCTTAAAAGGGGCACAATTAGCAGAAACTTAGTCAGAACAATTGAAATTGGCCGACTGAAATCACTCCAACAAATTTGAAAGTGTAACAATTTTGTTAAAAGGGAAAGGTAACTATATTATTTTCCTTGTAAAGCTTCACTTCTCACAAGGAGCTGATATTAACTATTACTGGCCAGCATTTCTCAAACTTGAAAAGCCTGCCGTCATCAGCTCACAGCCATTTCTATATGGTTATTGTCTAATCGGCCGGGCTAATCCATCAACTTTCACTTGTCAGATCAATCTTACTACAATTACTACAAGCCTGAAATAAAATGTCGGAATTCCGGTCTGAATGCTTTCAGTCATGAGAAATTCTGGCGCAGGTGGAAAAGGAGTGAGACTTTTTCTATCGGTCGAATTTTTTGAGGACTTTAGCAACTAATTAAGTGGCAAAATTTTCGTAAAGTGGCATTTTCTGGAATTCCGCTGCTACGATAACTTTGTCCTTCAAGGGCCTTCAATAATCTTCTGTAATGGCGCAAACTGGAACGGAACAGCATTCCTACCTGCACTCCAAGAGATGCACGATGTTAACCCGGGAAATCCAATATGGCTTGCTCTCACTCTCAATTCATTCAAATTGCCATAATTTTATGCTTTAATATCCAGGTTTTAAGCACGGGGAATCTACTAGACTGGTTCTTGATATGATTCGATCACAAAATTACTCAGCATTCTACTATTGCCACCCCGAAAAGCATATGTCCGAAATCATTCAAAGGCCATATTAGAGTGTTATAATTTTAAAAAATCCCCCTGAAATTTCCGGATTAAGGTGAAATTGTACTACTTTGCAAAAGAAAAATACACACACTTCTTTCAGTATAATCGGAAAGGTGCTAACAGAACGGTTTCTGCGGCGCCACTGACGCTGTAGTATATTAAGTTTTGTGTCTCCAGGTAGATACATAGGGATCCCTAATTTAATTATGCACTTAAGGTTAGTTTTGTTTTCTTGTTTTGCGTTGTTATTTGTATTTATGAATCTGCTGTGGTCCATCCATAGGCTCCAGTCACGGTTTATAATCAAAGTTCCGCAATGCCGTGTTGGAATTCCGCTGCTACGATACTTTTTCCTTCAAGGGCCTTCACATCTTCTTAATGGCGTCAACTGGAACGGAACAGCAATTCCTACCTGCACACCCAGAGGCATGCAGCGATGTTAACCCGCCATGTTGCCCCCGAGAGAATGTAATCGGAGGCACCAGGGTGGGTAATGCCCCTACAGTACCAATTCGATATTAGAATATCAACGACCTGACAGATTCGCGTGGTGTGCTCTACTGGGTGCCAACTATGTTTGTCAGAGTTGTATATAAGCTTACGGAGGAACACCCTAACGTGTGAACTGTTTCAGAAGGAAAGTGGATTGGAGAAAACTTCCAGTCTGTATTTTTGGTATGTTAAAGTCATTACTTGATATACTTGTTAAAGCCTAACATTTAGAAATCAAGTGATTCATTTTCATCTAAAAACCTTTTTGAGGTCATTTCCCGGTTTATTGCCAGCTAGTACTCTTCATTACAATATCATTTAATTACTTTCTCTTTCCCAGATGAACACAAACGAACAACACTACACAAAAGGATTCAAACACCAACGTAATCAAGAAACTCTTGCAATTAGCGGGCTCAAAACAGATTCCAACATAACAGAACGGTTTTGCAGAAGCTCATACTGGAATACTATAAGATTTAATACTTGCGTTTTTTCTGTTATCTACAAATTAAAAATCGATGTCTTTGTATTGTAGAATAACGGCTTCTGATGAGCAAAATTATCATAATTTTGGAATCGTCCTCGCAAAAGCCATGGTGCACTGGTGCTTGGAGTGATATGTTGATAATTAAGTAGGGGTTTTGTGCTACGCTACTAAAGCAAGACCAGTATTATGAAATCCAGTGTCCGTGTGAATGAGTGTCCCACCACCCATTAGACTATGTTTCTCCATTGAGTGTGTCTGCATCATTTTGTTTTCAGCACTGTACCAAATAGTCCTCGCCTACAAAGTCACGGTTTAATTAGTACATTTTGACAGGTAAAGCAAGGACCTCTCCTCATGGGGCAGCATTTCTTCTTTACATCCGTGTATAAGGTTTTAAGTCCGCCGGAACTCATGGTCCACCTACCACTGTAAAAATAGGGCACTCGATTCAGTTGACTCTTCACGCAACAGAGTTTTCACGCTTTCTTCCATTGTCGCCTATGAAGCCCGGACTGTGTCTCCTGCCGAACTATATCTCCTTTTACACAGCATATGTAAACCTTTGCCGGTTGCCATGCTAATAAACTGGTGTAGTCCTTAAGCAGCAGTAAAATACCTTATGAACAATGAAGAAAGCTAACCGGCATTTTAATATTGTGACACATGCAGTTAAAGTTGGTTCAACTGTGAAAAGAACTGGTCTACGGTTTTTGTAACATTTTCAGGTATCCTCTGGGGTCAGACAATTCTTGCGATCGCATGTAACGCTGTTTTTATTTGGGGGTGCCCCCCTGGCCCCCCTCGGCATCCATTTTAACAAATTAAGATAAACATAAGGCCCATGGCATCGTCTCAGAATCGAGATTTCCCAGTGCTTGAAAATATTTTTTGTCTGAAGAAAGCTCCTATTTTTTTTTCATTTACTCTGTTAACTCTTAGAGTTTGTTTTGATGTTATGATCGAAAAAGTGCCCTATTTTGGTAGACAAATCCATTAATTTTACACAGTGTTATATGGGGCTTAAAATCAACGACGTTCAAGGTTTAGTTCCGATTGCAAAACAGATTTAATATCGGCGCGAAATTTATAGATTAGATATTGTGGGTCAAACGATTCAATCATATAAAGCATTTGATATAATTTAAATCGGGCCATCGTCCGCTATAGACTCTATCATCATGATTTGCTAAATCAGAACTAACGTGCTCATTAAATATAGTGTAAGCAAAAAATGTGATATACAACAGAGGCATCCATAACGGCCATATTTAACACAAGTGAATAGGGAGATTCTTAATCCCTCTTTAGTTTTGAAATTAGTCCAGGATTTGTTTTTCCCTATAGGTATGTGTGTTTAATATCAATGTAAAGGACCTCAAATGCTGTCGAGAAATAAAAAATAATGATGTATTGAAATTTTTGTTTTCATTTTGATATTTAAAAACCTTCAATGTCACTATGCACTAACTATTGTTACCAATGTAATGTATGGTTGTGTGACGCGCGTGGTTCGTTTTACGGCAGGGACTAAATAATGTAGTAGCTTTTCTTAGCGGATATCAATGGAAATTCACTGCGTTTAGCATGGAATCATATTCCTCTTAATGGCACATATTTGGGTTTGTATGTATTTTATGTAGTAAATGATTACAAAAAGTTTTCAAAAATTGCCCAGAACATGTCCAAAATACGCCTTTTTTATCATCTCAAGCACTTTTGACACTAATGCTCTCTTGCTGTAACGCACGGAGAACCCCCAAAAATTAGGCCCATGGGTGTTTTTCTTTCGTGACGTAATAGTATAACGCCTCTTCGCTTTAGAGTATATCAGCTATACATTCCCGCGGTCTTTAAACCCTGCATTAAAAGATGCAAATGAAAATAGCTGAAGTGTTCATGAACCAAGGTCTTGTATTATGTTCTTCTGCATGCTTGGAAGATCCTGAAGGGCAAACAAAAGTCCATTTTAATATAATTTGCCTTCCGTTAAAGCCCCTATCCATGGCGTGTCTACACAACGGGAACTGTATATTAAGAATGGTGTATCCCAAAATAGCATTCCAAGAGTGCCTGTTTTAGGACATGTCATCCCATGCGCGCAACTTAAAATACACGAATCCCTAATTGGTCTTGATTCTGTATTCATAAGTTTTTATGACCACATTTCAATAGGAACAAATTTTTGTGTAAATGACCGCCTGAACCTCCTTCTTGGCTCTGTGGCAGTCTTGCTACAAGCAATTTTCTTACCTGTTACGTCTCGGCGAGTTGTCAGGGTCGTTGCTTTTCAAAGGGCGTTTTTTGTCATACCATTGGTGGCTTTTGTTTTGCACTATCATCACTTATATTCTTTCACTTTGTTGAATGAAACCTGCACCATTGTTTTTTCTTGATTTTGTTTGCTTTATTTTGGTATGCAAACACATGCAACTCGGGATTCCATTGCTAAATCCCGTTAAGTGCGAGTAAAAATGAGTCAGCGTCTGTGGGTTTTTTAAAGGCGGAGAAGGAAGGCTTTTTATTTCTTATCGGAGAAAGTGAAATGTCCTATGTTTCCATTTATAAGCACACCCTTCGGCGGCCGCACGGCCTGAAAAAGAGACCGGCTTTTTTTCTTTATTTTTTTTTAATTTCTGCTTGTTCAAGTAGACCAATCTAGGTTATACACCACTAACCTGACTGTGCCGCAAGGTCAAAATCTGGGTGGACACTGGAAAAAGTGCTTAAAATGCCAGAAAACTGCACTATTATATAAGAATCGATGAATTTCATGTTACTGGATGTTTCTCAAACTAAGTGGCATTTGGACAGTGAATTTGAGGAATTTCTCGCGGTCATCACGCTTCAACATCGTTTGCAAATTACTAGCTTTGGCGACTATAGTCAGTCGGATGAGCTTTGAGCTCATCCGACTCAATTTCTCGCCCAATTGATTTGAATGATAACTTGCTGAATATTGCGCATGTGGTTTGAAGCAACAAGCTCACCTTAATATTCAAAAACCAAGTCATGATTTTTTGGAACAAAACATGGTTTAGATGAGCAAATTTTCAAAACTTTTCTCTACTTTTTGTAATGACACTATGATAGAGTCGGACAAATTTAAGTACTTGGGTGTCATTTTTGATCCAAACTTATCTTGGTATATTCATAGGATTATATCTCCTCCTATTATTTTATATAAATGCATTTGTGTTATTCACAGGGTTAAGTTTTATCTCCCTCAGCTACTCCTAATCTGCTTGCCAATGCCCTGTTTTTCCACACTTTGATACTGCCAGCTTTTGGTCAAACTGCAAATTTTGAACTTAAGCAATTCTCTTCAAATTCTTCAAAACAAAACTTGCCCATTGTGCTATACTGTCTGCGGACATCTTACACTATTTGTGGATATGAATGAGCAAACTTGGCTGGGATAAATTAAGTGAAAGATGGAGCAAACATATTTCCCTGTCTGTAAATGTCTTCAAAAGTATTGCTCCTCTTACTTATCATCACCATTTACTTGTACTTCAAATCACACCAAAATACTCGTCGCCAATCATGAATACACTCGTCATACCCACTTGGAGTATCTACCGGGCAAACGGAATTCCATACAGTGGTGCTTCAATGTGGAATAATCTTTCACCCAGTAGCAGAATTTTTTCAGAGATGAAATGTTAACCACTTTTTAAATCTAATATTGTGTTTTGAATCTGTTCTTATTGCTTGCTGTTTATTTTTAATATTGCAGTTCCAATGATAATTATGAATCGTTTCTTGTATGTTT
Organism: Ophioderma brevispina; assembly: GCA_023653785.1. Taxonomy (NCBI): domain Eukaryota; kingdom Metazoa; phylum Echinodermata; class Ophiuroidea; order Amphilepidida; family Ophiodermatidae; genus Ophioderma; species Ophioderma brevispina. The sequence goes on along the minus strand of JAMKCH010024094.1, from coordinate 2,390 downwards.
ATGTATTTCAAGGTCAAACTTGCATTTGGGAATCAATCTTTAGTTTATGCTGCTCTATGATCTGATTCCAACTTATCACATAAATTCAGGTTTGTACATAAATGTTAAATGGTTATATCTTTCACTGTAATTATTAATATGGATCTCGGGGTCTCATGGAGACAGTTTGTAAAAACTGATTGAGTTACCCTGAATCAATAAATAAAGTTTACTATACTACTATACTACTAGAGATTCTTAGGTTGCCGGTCTGACATCGGGCGAGTGTGGTGATTCATAACTAAAAATGTTTCTGGTATCATATGTTCAAATTTCGGTTATTTGGTGATTTGGCTGTAATTGGGGGGATGTTGTTGTATTTCCTCTGTAGAGTTTTAAAGTGAAGCAACATGCTCAAAGTCCATTTTCCTCATAGATTACTGTGTATAGCGGAGGTAGTGGTGTGAACCATCATAATGATCACAAAATCAGGTTTAAAAAGCACTTCTGTACATCAGCCTATCTGTAGAAACGTCTGAACTTTTGAAGCAAAGCCTTTGCTTGAAAAGTTTTTATGAATGAATTAACGAACCGCCAACCGCGATAAAGGCTGAAGGGCACGAGGAACATGCCTTAGCTGAGCCAAGGTTGAATTAGTTGCAATAGATCTTCAATCAAAACTTCAACTGTGAACGGGAAACTCCAAGTATATTTATGATGACGTGCCATAGTCCAATTGTGCAGTAATTATTTCTTAAGACATTAAAATCATTGATGGAAGCAATTAAACTGTTGTGAGGAAATTGTCAACAGTTAATTCAACAGTTCAAGCTGCAACTGTGGCTAATACAGAATTAATGAGGCAGGTGTCCTGGTTCCCCTATATAAACAGACCAGTGGAATCGAGTACTAGCCCGGCAACCCAGAAGGATTAGTTATACGAAAGACCGTAGCTGCTGACAGACATGAGCTGAACGGGGGTTAACCCACATCATAAAAATACATGCTGCCGGGGTTGCGCCGTGGCCATTACGAGAATCCAAGATGGCGTCCACAGTGAACGCCATAGTCTGATAGTGGATAATGGTCAAAGCAAGGGCACTGTGTCAGTAACTATTTAAGCTTATTTATGTTAGGAAATGTGTGACCATTGGATCAATTTAAAAAAAAGCAGAATATCTGTTGTGAGTGGATATTATCCACGGGTCATTTCTAAATATTCTGTGACACATTAATTTTTGATTTGTAGCTATTAATTGCAAACTTGTATCATGGTTTTTTGAAGATTTTTACATTTTTGGCTGCCATATTGATGATATTCACCTGAAATGTGTGTATTGGCGTCCAATACCTTAGTCCCATACACTAGTATAATTATATTTTCAACTTTATATTTGCTAAGATCAGGATTTTTTTAAATTTATCTGCTTTGGAGCATTTGAACTTGAAGTATGTGGCGACTTTAAAAATTAGAAATCGAATCATTGAGTCCAGTAAGATATTCTTTCACATAAATTGTAGGTATGTATGCTGCTTCAATAATATTCACTTGGGACGCCATCTTGAATATCTCGGTTTTAAGCAACGGCCCAAGATGGCAGCAGTGCATTTTGTATGATGTGGGTGGTAGATCTATTCAGCCGATGTTGTCAGCAGTTACGGCGTTCTTCGTGTGAATAAACCTTTCGGGTCCCGCCATATACGGAGTTGGCGCTTATACTTTACTACATTAGTGACCGTTTGGATACAAAGTAGGTATGAGACTAGCGCAATCGGACACTGAAGGGGAGGGGATATATAGATTATCAACGATACCATCTAGTACACAAGATCATTGCTGATGCTTACCCGCATTTCTTAAATATTATTTTTCAAAGGGGAGAAAGACTCACGCATCGCATACTAGAACATGGGAACATTATTTAACAAGTAATACAAAGTGGTCATGAGACTAGCGAATAGTACACTGGCGGAGTAAGCATAGAAATGATCTGCACATACTGGAGTGTCTGTCTTGGGTGTAGGTCTGTACTGTATACCGGATCGACTCAGGCCATTGATAATTAGGCTATGTTAAACAGCCCCATTTCTCAGGGCGACCTGGGTACTGAGTGGTTAGAGCATTCGCCTTGTGTGCGAAAGAGTTCCGGGGTTCAATGCCCTGCCCAGGCGTGGATGTCCGGTTTTTCCAGGTGTTCACGCTTAGGCATGTGTGTATGTCATGTTAAAAAAATGTTCCCAATGTTTCGTATGCGTGCCGTGTTTCCTTTTCCAATTTGAAAACGTTTGGTTAGCACAAGCGAGACTTGTATATAAAATTTTTTTTTTTTTTTTAAAAAAAGTAAAAAACACTCGAGCATAAAGTATCTTAATCTCCGTACTTTAACGGTGCATGACGGGACAGTGCGAAA